>BQKZ01001443.1:85684-99181 GCA_036244855.1 Temnopleurus reevesii
GGGAGCTTTAGCAGGAGTAAACGGAAGAAAGTAAAAACCCAGCTTATTCAGCTTACTGGTAAGACCCATGTTCTAAATTTATTGTGAAATATAGGAAAGATCTTTTGAATTCTACACCTAAATTATGGAAGTGTAAATGGGAGTTGCTTGCTTTGTCCAATCTCTTTGTCCATTCTGTCCACTGTTTATGAATTCACAAGCAGGATTTGAATTCAGAGTACGCAATTTTTATATGAATAATCCATGAACTAGAACAATTACTTCATGCTTTACACACAGTCATTAAAAATCTGCTAGTGATGTTAATTCTGTGCTACGCCAGAGGGCATATTGTTTGTCATTGTCATGATAAATCTTTTCCCAATAATGAAATTTAAAAAAGAGCAAATTTTAAACATGCATTTACCTATGGCAAATCCATTGAATACTTGGTCAAAATGTCTCTCTTAGTACTGCCCTCTGAATTTGTAATCGTATTTAAGTGTTCCTTGAGGGCTCAAAAGTCTACTCATGAGGCTGATTCTTAGCATTTTCCGCCACCATTTGCCATCAAATGTTATTTAAATGATATCTGAATTTCTAGGTTGATTTCAAATTTTGCTTGTGAATTCTACTATCAATTCAGTATGCATGTTTGGTGTCCTGCGGGTTAATCATACCATGTAAATGTAATCCTATTTGTACAAACGAGGCAGCTCTGAATTAAGTCTTCATAATTCTATTTGATTTCAAGCTGGGCAATACGACTATTATTAAGAAGTCCATTCATATCAGGAGGCAAGGATTTCCCGAGCTCGATTTTGAAAGGAGTTTCAAGATTTTTCTGCAAATGGAAAGACTCGAAAGAAGTCTAACAAAAGTCAACCGATACTGGATAATTCTAAGTGCATCTCATTGTCATCAAGTTCACTGAATATATAAGTTTAAATGGAACAAAGCAATTTCTTTTTCCAAAAGAATGTCAAGTCTAGAAATCTACTTACTGAAAGAGAGAAGTGTAACCTAGCAACTTCTTTAAAAAAATGTTAATTCGATTGATCAGAATTCTGACCTTCTAAACAAAAGAATTGATTTCAGATTCGATTCACAGAATAATTTACAATTTTAATCCAGCTCTCTGAATTTTTTTTTGTTGATGAATTCATCCAATTATGATTGCACAACTTAAGATAATTCTCAATTCAAGGTTGCCTCTCCGATGAAATTTTTAGTTGAAATATATTTTAAAGTTATAGATATTTATTCTAGAGTGTAGTTTAGATCAGTAATTGCGTCTCAGACAGACATTACACCAGAAGACATATTTATCTATAAACAATTTTGAAACATTGTTTTTCAGTCATTTTCATGTTTTGTCAAAGTTTGTTTATTTATAAGAAAAATGTCTAGGGTATGATCCTTTTGAGAATGACAATTTTTTTCTACACCACATTGTTGAAATTCCTCTATTTTGATGTCACCATGAAACCAATTTCTACTAGATGTACAAGACATACATGTAGAATGACCAAGTATTTAATGGAAAACTAGATTCAAAAGGATGCCTATAGAAGGCAGTGTTTCCAAAAATATTTGACGGCCACAATCGTGATCTGCAAGAATTACTGTATAAGCTGAAATTTTCGCGATGGTTTTATTTTCGCTAATTTTGCGGTTATGCCCTCGCGAAAATATCCACTCTACATGAAGCACATTCATTTGAGTACAAACACTGTCAGAAACGTGAAAATAACAACATGCCAATGTGTCAAACTGGTCAGAAATCAAAAAAATATCTGTACGCTAGAATATAGATTTAACCAAACATGATATTAAATGTCTTCTGGGTAATGCTGTTCATACATGTAGTACTGTATGTGCATGCTCTGTGTACTGTTAAAGTTCATTGTAAAGTGTAGATCACCATGAATCTTTTAAAAGATCTTATTCAAGTGTAAATTGCAATTGGTTTCAGCTGTAATCGAAATATGTCAGTAAACCGTGACCCTGTTTATTCCTTTTTTTAAGTACAATTTGTCAGTCTTTAATCCATTTTATGTCACTTTATGCTTTGTCCCAAAGCATAACATGGTACTATATTAAACACAACTAAAATAGATTAAAATTATGAATAAGAAGGAAAATTATACTTATATAAAGGGAAATTTTGATAAATGTAATCTGAGATTTTATTTTATGATACATCCTAGTTGTTAGGGGGGGGGGGGTTAAAAGATTATACCATACTCACTCTCAGTGCACTCACCCCAATACATGTAGAGTGCACAGAAATGATACATATTTCCACAACTTTATGCTTTTTATGATACGTAGCTTGGCATGCTTTTGTAGTCATAGTTGTCCTATTTAGCTTTGCATTTCGTTAAGTGTTCACTGTCACTATTCCAACTAGCAATAGGAATTCATAAAAGTTTATACATGAGGGCTCAACTTAAACAAAGCCACATGGGAAACCACATAGAAATTGGAAATTGATCTGCAATGCATGTTGATGCTGTATGATGGTCATCACTGAGTAGAAGGGACAAATGAATTGGACAAATTAAACAATTTTGTTCAAGCCTTCACAATAGCTTCATGATCATTAAAGAAAGTAGCTTCCCTGGTTATGTACTGAACAGTTGTGGCACCTGTTTGATCCTTTGAGCAGAATAAGAGGGAAGGAAATTTCTTGTGTGCATCTACATTTAGCTATATTGTGAATGTTTCAATGGAACTAGTTTATTTCATCCAAACCCTTTGTCCTGTCAGCTCATAGTGCATACCATCTCTTAGGAACAATCAAAATAGATTACCCTTTGGGACTATCAGTATTCATAAGTTTCGTTATTGCATCAATATTTGCATTTCAGTGGGTTACATTTAGATGAAATTAAATTGTGGAAAGGGGGAATTGAATGGTAATTATTGGTCAGCGTTATGGATGAAAGTGGTCCGTGAAAAATGAGAATGGTGGCACAGGTTATCTTGTGGCTTTGTTTGTGTTGAGCTCTTTATGTACGTGATAAAAAAAATGATACAGATGGTTTGGGAATTGCATCATTAGAAACAGAATTGTTGTGTCTTTTCTGACATAATTTGCCAAAGTTATGAGCTAAAATTTGATTCAGAGCTTAAAAAACATACTCAATATGCATCATGAGATGAAAAAAAAAGGATAATTAAGGGGGTGTTGTTCAAAAGTTGCAATTGATCGCCAGTTGCAGTTGATCGGAACGTGCCAATTGAAATCATTTGTTTCATGCACGCTTACCGTGCGTGAATGAAAATTTGCAAAGTTGCAGTTGATTTTTAACAACACCCCCTAAGAGCAACAAAAAAGAAGGGAAAATGCCATTTAGAAAAAAAAAAAGCTTTGATAATTCTGTTTTCATACGGAAATTATTTCATATATATCCTTTAACTGAGAGCTCATTTTATAATTGATTAGAAATCATTGTGAAAAAATGTAAAAACAAAGCATTGTTGATATGCCTTTTCTTTTTGCAATTTGGAACTTTTTAAAGGTGCAATGCATTTAAATGGAACAGCTTGATGATCTACACGGATTCTGATGATATGCTTTTCTGAATGAATAGCTTCTATACCCCCAAATTTTGGTCAATTTTAGGAGCTCTCAACTATTATGCTGTATTGATTTTGACTGCTGAAATAATCGATTGTACAATTCTGTCTTCTAATGATGTGGTAATAAACTTTCTGTATCAAGCTTAATTTTTATGTTTAGGAACAAATGATTTTATCAGCTGGTATGACATTTATTTTCCTTTAGCTGTCCCACCCCCGGATGCGATGGATCAGGCCATATTACTGGGAACTATACATCCCATAGGAGGTTCGTCATTGGTCAATTTCAGACCATATGAATATTCATAATTAGAAATTAGAATAGACAGTGGGCATTAGTCATTTGGGACTATGAATATTCATTAGATGAATACAGAATATGATTTGTAATTCAAGATTTTGGAGCAGCAAGTCATGAATATTCATGAGCATTTAGTGAATACAATACATTTGGCAATCCTGACCTTCCAAACAGACATGACTTGATGTTAAATATTTTGAGTTAAAAAAAAAAAATATTTTAGATTATATCGAAGGAAATTGAAGAAATGGTATGATCACTTGCAGCTGGTCTCTCACTCATTCATGAGACTTCCCCATTTAAGGAGAACCAACCCCTGAGATCGTCATGTTCTCATAGAATGAAAAAAAAAATCTGATAAACAAACTGTGATTCCGCCGAATTTGCCGATCGCACGGATCCCCATCAGCGGCAGGGATCGTCATATCTCTGTGACTTTGAAAATTCATAACATTTGAACGGGTTGTCCTATTTTGCTCAAATTTTCACAATTTGTTTATCTGATTTTTCTTCATTCAATCATATCAAGATAATGGCAGGGGTTGGTTTCCCTTTAAAGTCCTTGCACAAATTGCTACATTTCACTGTGAGCAGAAGGCACAATCGAAGTGGGACAAAGTAATCAACTTCATTTAACCCATCAGAAAAGCTTCATGATCATAGAATAAAATAGCTTTCCAATTTATTCACTGAACAGATGCAACACATGTTTGATATTTCTCCAGATATAAGAGGGAAGTTAATTTCTCTTGTGTGTATCTAGTTAATTGCCTGAATGGAGGTTGTTGTTTTTTGTCCAATTCCTTTGTCCCTTCTGCTCATAGTGCTTATTCAGAGATGCCAATCTTTTGGAGTTTGCATGAGGCAAGAAACTAAAATGTGAATCATCAAGCAACTGAACCAGATATTTTCTTACGCAAGAAACCGCAATAATAATTATTACCATTCAATTCATCGCATAAGAAACAAAATTGGTTTAGCTGGTAGGTTATTCACATTCTAATTTCTACCTCAGGCATATGACAGAAGGTTGGCATTTCCGCTTCTCAATTATGTTCTTTTATTTATGAATGTAAGGATTTTAAATGATCGATTCATGAATTTATTGATCCATGACATATTCTTCCCTTATCTGATCTCTCCATATTATATTCCAAACAACCTACCCCTCAAAAAACAAAAATCAAACGCTAATGCTACCATTCAACTAACAGTCCTGTAACGTGAGTATCTAACTGATAAAAAAATTCAAACGTGTTGCATCATTTAATCACATGTTAGTCTGAACTCATTTCTTTTGTTATGTTATATTATTTTGTTACATGTGAACACACCTCCAAGCATTTCATTGTTTGTTCCCTCACCCATTTTAAGATGTTTGTCCCAGGCTGTTTTTATGTGTGGTCGAAACAAGAAGTAAAAATCCAACACTGATATTTTCTCCATTTGAAACCAAAGAAGCAAAAAATGATTTGAAAAAAAACCCCAACCCTTCAAGAGACAGGAATAGCTACCAAGTCCCGGATTTACTCACTGTGAGCACCAAATCCTTTGTCCTTTCACTTCACGGTGACAGACTTTACAAAATTAATCTTAGCATGGCTTAAGAGTCGATATGAGTGCTCCCCTCTCCCCCCCCCCCCCCCCCCCCCCCCCCCCCCATTTGATCAAATGATAACAGAGACCATATACCAATCAAGACAACTCACTTTGAAGAATATTTGTAGTTCATTATTAAATTTGGGAAATTGACCCCAAAAGAGAATTGACAATTTCTGAGACAAGAATCAAGCCACACATCAGTAGGAAATTATAAATGTTCAAACAGAATATATTTTTTCTTACATTTCACCCCATTTGCTATTCATTTTATTATGACATCACTTCCATTTTTCCCACTTGTGAAAAAGAAAAAATATGCAACCACACACCCCGTTTTAAATCACATTGCGCAATTTTTATTGTTGCATCTTGAAAGTGCAATGCGTTTTGCATCCTTTTCCCCCGAATCAAAATTTGTTATTCTCTGTCACGGTGTCTGCACACGAAAATTAATGCTTCTCCATATATTAACCTTCAAATTGATATAAAGCTCCCACTGGTTTTTGCAAATCCATCATTTATTTCCTTTTACAATGCTATGTTGAGTTTATTTTTCATCCACATGGAATCAATCTTTATTTGCCCGCTAACAAATTTAAATGCACGGCTGTATTTTGACTGATTAATTGGTTCGCTTAATATTCCTTTATCCCCGGGAGATGTCGTATATCAACTATATCCAGTTTTTATTTAGTTTTCTTAACATTGCATTGCTTGCTTCTGTTGGTATGTTTATTGTGATTAAAACCCCCCTTTTCTGGAATGGTCTCTCCCTGCCTGTATAGCTTGTCTGGTTGCCCGATGGCAGATAAATCCGCTATTATCCCCGGAACCCAAGAATTAAAGTAAGTTAACATCCATATCCTAATCTGCACTGCATATTTTCTTATTCATTATTTATTTGTGAGATGCAATTAACCCTTTTTAAAATTTTTACTGGACACTTTTTTTGTTCTCCTTTTTTTTCTCTTTTAAACAGAGCGTTAAAGCAAAGTTACCTTTTAAATGCAATGCTGACTGATGACTTTTGTTCTATAAATATTTTCTCTATTTTCTTCCTAACTCAAATGCAGTGTTCATAATGCCTTCAAATCTAGATTGAATACTGTAGATGGAAACGAAACATGTGACCGGAATTCCAGTTTTCGGGTCATTTTTATGCCCCCGCCACCGTAAGGTGGTGCCGGAGGCATTATTTGCATTTTGGGTCCAGATTATTGCAGGCCATGTAATAAATTCTAAAAGGCACCCCTAATGCTATCATTTCACATTTATTTTTTTCTTGCATATATTGTTTATTTTTTATCTTACTTTTATGGGGTGTACTTACCATTAATTTATTGTAATATACCTGTAGGCCGTGGTATTTCTTGCAGTAACACTCAGTTTTGATTTTTTTTTTTTAACAAAGATGATTCACCAGACCTGATTTTCTGAGAAGTTTGGCGTCTATACATACCTTATCCACTTCAGCCTTTCATAATTTTAAATGGATTGAAAAGAAAAGAATGAAAATGTGTTGTCTTTATAGGCAGAACGTAAACTAAATGGCATGACAGTCTCATAAAATGTAGAATGTTGTCAATGCCAAAGTTAGTCAAGTTTTCTAAATTCCTACGTACTTAACTTCTGTTGTAACATCTGAAAGCATGCATTTGAAATGTGATTTTCATTCATTCATTGATTGTTTTCATTGTGGAATAGATTCCAATCATTTTCTGTTTGAACATTCATCTTAACTTTATATGTAATTGTTCATGATAGTAACCATCAATCATATTCTATCATTCAGCTATTGTTACAACGCCTTTATCATTCCAAAAGAGTTTTTGTATTTAGATATTTTAGTGAAAAAAGTTTTATGAATTGCAATAAACCTCAAATTTTCTGCCTGAACTCCTGATGAATTTGATATTTTACGTCAAAACCAAAATTCAGATTCATTTCAATACCTAAAATTCATTATTGATAATGATAGCCAATATTTATTATGCACATTGTACTAAGTTTCAAAGCACATGAAGAAAGAAGAACAGAAGAGCAGAATCAGAAAATTAAGGCATCATTCAATATCGATCGTGTCTGTATGTAAAAAATATTTTATTGGATTAAACATGGATCTGCCTTGTGAATGGCAAGTTGGTAAGTTGTTGCCTAAGGATCTTAAGCAAGGAACACCATTTCTATTATGCATTCTGTACTTTACAGTGACTGATCTGAATGTAACATGTAAGTTTCTTGCACAGAATTATATTTTTCCAGGATTATTATCAGGACTTTTTCTGAAGCATTAATTTGCTACAAATATTGACTAACCTGACTTTGAGTATATAAGGTACTTGAATAGAGTTTTATTTTTGTTGAAGATTATTATACTTTTTCTGAAGCGTTTGCAGATGCCCCATGCATAGTCTTACCACCAGGGACCTGTTTGATAAAACTTTCTGCCATAGAAAACTCCATGGCAAAAAGTGATAAATCTGGCGAAGAGCAATTCTGACAGAGACTATTCCACAGGAAAAACTCTGGCATAAAGTTAGCCAGTATTCTCTGGCAAAATGTTTTATGCAATCGGTCCCAGGGCGGTGTTTGACAAAGATAGGAAATATTCTAAAAAAGACAGGTATCAGTTCTTGTGCTAAATGATTGATAATCTTAACTTGTAGACTTGATCTCAACAAACTCGTCATACCAAAATGTAAACTCAAAACAGCTGAAAAGCGCTTCCCAGTAGCTTCTTCTTATTTAAAGGGAAACCAACCCCTGGAGTTATCGTGCTCTCATTGAATGAAGAAAAATCAGATGAACAAACTCTGAAAATTTGAGCAAAATCAGACGACCCGTTCAAAAGTTACGAATTTTTAAAGTCACAGAGATTTGACGATCACTGCTGCTCATGGGGATCCGTGCGCTCCGCAACACTGACTGAATCTGTGACGTCATGTCGGACAACTTTTTATTCATTTTCTAAAAATAGATTAGTATAGAATTTAGAGTTAGGCTGCAACATCATTCTTCTCAAGATGAATGCAGAATCAATACAGAAATGCTAAACCACAACCAAAAATTGGCATTTTGTTGACTTTTCTGAAAAAAAGGCAAAAATGTGAAATTTTATGTACAGAGTGAATGAGGAGTTGTCTGACATGACGTCACAGATTCCGTCGAATTTGCCGACAGCACGGATCCCCATGAGCAGTTGGGATCGTCATATCTCTGTAACTTTGAAAATTCATAACTTTTGAACAGGTTGTCCGATTTTGCTCAAATTTTCACAGGTTGTTCATCTGATTTTTCTTCATTTAATAACTGCACGATATTCCCAGGGGCTGGTTTCCCTTTAAGGTTTAACGGCACACTAGTCAATTCTGAATATACGTGCCAAAATTCTTTCCAGTAGCTGCTTCAAAATTCTGGAACAGTATCCCTCTTGCATTACAGGCAACTTCAAATTCTGCTACGAATAAAAACATCTTAAGACTTACCTTTTCCAACCGTAATCTAATTGTTTTCATTTTTCATGTTTGTTCTGTTAAATTGTTTTTAGCGCCATAGAAATAATCTATATTATTAAAAAAGATTATTCAGCACAGGAGCGGATACAAGTCGCTCTTGAAGTCTTTCATAACTTATTGAAACACCACCAAGAATAAAAAATAATATGACGCGTTTGTTCTACTGACTTTATTTGTCCCTTCAATTTCATAGTGCAATTCCATGCTTTCCTGTTTTAAGGTGCCCCACACCTGGTTGCGACGGCTCTGGTCATGCTACAGGGAACTACTCGTCGCATAGGAGCCTGTCAGGTTGCCCAAGGGCCAAGAAGAAGAGCTACACGTCGTCACCGAAGAAAGAAGGAGAGGAGGAGGGAGATGGACTCATAAAGTAAGTCAGATTAAGAAATGCTAACGTTTCTGAATGATACGTAGGGAAAGAAATGAACCCTTAATTTGCTGCATTATGAGCAGAATAGACAAAAGAATTTGACAAATTTGATAACTTCATTCAAGCCTTTACAATAGCTTTATTACAACAAAATAAAATGGCTGCCCTGTTTACTCGCCAAACAGGTACGACACATGTTCTATGTTTCTTGCAGAAGAGGAGGAAGGACTGTATTTTGTGTGCATCTACATGAATGCTTCAAAGGAAGTTTGTTACTTTATCCAAATCCTTCGTTCCTTCTCCTCACAGTGCTAGTACATTCTACAAGGCCAATATTCCCCTGATAAGCATATGTTGCTTTTATTGAGGACTTATAACATCATCATCTAATTTGAAGGTTTATTACAGTTCATCTGGTTATTTTATGACCTTTCAGTGAATGTATAATAAAAACATGCATGTCTATTCTTTCTGAAAAATGTAAGGTTTGTTCTTTAATTTTCTAAATAAAAAGCTAACCTCATTCAAGTGATAAATTTGTAATGGAAATATTACTTCTATTAGGTAGAAAGCATTTCATTGCGTAAAACGAGGTAGTTATGATAAACAATGAATCATATCAAGTCAAATAAACTTTAAATTCATTATCATTTTGGAGAGATTAGCATGTAAATTTTTCTCCATTTACTTATTTTAGATATTTTATATTACTCAATGAGCATGAAAGTATATATCTTTCTTTATTCACCCCCTCCCTCCACAGATGCCCCATCCCAGGCTGCGATGGCTCAGGTCACGTCACGGGCAAGTACGCCACCCACCGCAGCGCCTCGGGGTGCCCCCGCGCGGTGCAGGCCGGCTACCAAGGCCCCATGCAGACAGCAACCAAGCTCAACCCCGGGGGACTCCCCACCGGCATGATGCCCAACGGGGTGATGGGCGGGGGCGTGCTGATGGGCATAGGGGGTAATGGAGCAGGTGGAGGGATGAGTAGCTGTATCACGGATGCGGTTCTACCTCTCAATCTTCTCAAGCCGACAATGATGACAGGAGGAGGAGGAGCAGGTGGAGGGTTAGGAGGAGTTGGAGGAGGAGGAAGTATCATGTCCATGTCACCGGTAGAGGAAATGGAGGAAGAACCAGTTGGTCCAAGGTAAGCCAATAAAATATTTGGTTGTCCTCCAATTAAANTTACAACTTAGGTTACTTTATTATGAGTATTCCTTAATAAAAATGAAAGGAGGATTAATTTTTTTTACTCAACTCCCTCCCCTCTTCACACAGATGCCCCATCCCCGGCTGCGACGGTTCCGGTCACGTCACGGGCAAGTACGCCACCCACCGCAGCGCCTCGGGGTGCCCCCGTGCTGTGCAGGCCGGCTACCAAGGCCCCATGCAGACGGCCACCAAGCTCAACCCCGGGGGACTCCCCACCGGCATGATGCCCAACGGGGTGATGGGCGGAGGCGTGCTGATGGGCATAGGGGGTAATGGAGCAGGTGGAGGGATGAGTAGCTGTATCACGGATGCGGTTCTACCTCTCAATCTTCTCAAGCCGACAATGATGACAGGAGGAGGAGGAGCAGGTGGAGGGTTAGGAGGAGTTGGAGGAGGAGGAAGTATCATGTCCATGTCACCGGTAGAGGAAATGGAGGAAGAACCAGTTGGTCCAAGGTAAGCCAATAAAATATTTGGTTGTCCTCCAATTAAATAAAGCATGATGCGGTGTTACTCCTCAATCTTATCAAGCCTACCAGGTAAGATAAGACCTTAAAAGCTTTAGTCAGTATTACCACCGAATCTTTTCAAGCCAACGATGATGACTGGAGTTGGAGGAGGAGGAAGCATCATGTCCATGTCGCCGGTAGAGGAGATGGAGGAACATCAGACCAAGGTAAGCCAACAAATTACTTAGTTTGCTTGCCCTCCAATGCCATTAAAAAATGAGTTGGTGTTACCCCCAATTTCCTCATGTCGACCATGATGACTGGAGGAGGAGGAATAGGAGGGGCCTGTGGTGGTAGCATCATGTCCATGTCGCCGGTGGAGGAGATGGAAGAAGAACCAGTTGGTCCTAGGTAAGCAAATAGGACCTGAAGAAAATATATTTAGTTGCCCACCAAAGCCATTTAAAATAATAGCATGAGTCGATGCTAACCTGCAATTTTGTCAAGCCTAACATGATGGCTGGGTTGAGTGCAGCACAGGGTGAATGAATTTCTTGCTAAAGGAAATTAACACAATGGATGGGATTCGAACCATGACTCTCTAATTGAAAGGAGAGAGTCAGAACCACTACAATACGAAGCCTCAAAAAGTCTCTTCAAATCTATTATTTGTAACCATGCTTTCTCCTCTCCTTAGCTGCCCAACTTCAGACTATGATGAATGATGAGGCCTTGTTCAAATTATCACCTCACATTTCCCTATAGAGATCTATATGAACTGTCATCAATTCACATCAATTATGTTACTCATGACCGTGCTTCTCCCTCTCCTTAGCTGCCCGACTCCAAGCTGTGAGGGATCAGGTCATGTCAATGGATCATCTCCAGACCATCGGAGCATCTCCGGCTGTCCGCTCGCTGCTCAAGCCATGAAGAAAGCGAGGCTCAATGGAGAGGACGTAACATCGTTATCTCATAAAAATGTCAAAGGTATGTAATTTTGGAACCATGGTTTCTTGGAATTGTAGGGTTGTTACTTAACTTTGGCAGGGATTATCAAAGTATTTCTGCCGGTCACCTTGTCCTAGCCACATTGCTATCTCAGAAAAGTGCTAAGGTTAAGTTTTGAGAAAATACATTATCTCAGGTGATGTTCCTACAAAGTTGCAATTGATGGCAAATCAAGTACAAATGGAAACATGCCTTCTAATTTGCGCAGTATCTGTGCTTTTGAAAAGATGCATATAAAACAATGGTTTTGATTGCGCTTTCCAATTAACTGCAACGTACAATTGGTCACAACTTTGTAGCAGCACCTGCCAAGAGGAAATTAAAAAAAATGCACAATAACTCGATCAAACCTTGCTTGACCAGTGTCCTGCCTCTTTTTCCCCAATTTTACTTAACTTTATGATGACAAATAAAATACAAATGCTGAAAAGTTCTGTCAAGATAATTTAGATTTTTGATAATCATTGTTCTGAATCATTTATATTATTGATATAAATTATTTTGTAGGAGTTGAAAATGATGAGGAGCTGTGGAACCTCGACATTGAGATCAATGAGCTCCAGTCAAGCAATTTCCAGATGGAAGCCCAGATGAGACGGCTCAAAACTCAGATATCTACGATGGAGACAAAACTCCGGCAGGCAGAGCAGGAGCACCGGGCCATGGAAGAGAAACACCGCTCTCTGACGATGCAGTTAGACGGACTCCGGAATACTCTCATCATGCATCTATCGGACGTGAAGAGCGTCGCTATGAGCGGGGATCGGGAGGCCAGTCTGTTAGGGCCAAGCTACGAGCGCATGGAGCAGTTCCTGGCGAGTTTGAAGGAGCTGGATAACGAGGCTAAGGATACGATGGTGACAAATGGGGGCTTGTCCGGGAGAGAGGCGGCTGCAGCGGCCTCTTCTTTCCAGTCTGCGACACCACCGCCGTCGCTAGGTTCGTCATCTCCGAGGCTGGATGCCGTTGAGACGACGCCTCTCACGCCGCCTCCGCATGCTGTCGATCTTACACCCCCATCGCTCAGTAATGGTATCATCCACCATTCAGAGCAGCCAATTTCGACACCGGGGGTGGTGAGAACCAACATTGTACCAGTCACATGAAGAACTTATTGACAGCCACTACACCCCTCGGATTGTAATGGGTAATAACACCCCCATTTGATGGTTATGGAGTACCTCCTGGAGTTGCGAAAATCAACCACAGGATAGGTTCTACCATTTTGATAAGGGTGACGAGGAGAGGGTTTATTTTATTCCATGTACATAATCTCCATGTCTGCTCCTCAAAGGAGGGACATGGCTTAATTTATTGACTGTACTATATGAAGCATTGTAGTTGATAATGTCAGTGAAACTGAAAATACTAAAATGCTGTTACCTTGATCCAAAAGTAGATCCATTTTCCCGCTTCAATTTCTTGTCTCCCAAGAATTTGTTTTCCTTTCTTATTTCCGCTTGA
>BQKZ01001444.1:0-10871 GCA_036244855.1 Temnopleurus reevesii
TTTATTATCATGGACCGAGGACATATCCATGACAATCCAACGCATAACTGAGGACTTGCAATCGAGGACGTTCTAATTTGACAAAATACCTAACAATCGAGGACGTCCCTCTATCATTCCTTGAATGTATTTTCTATTGTACAGTGCTTCGTCTGCACCCCATTCCCATTTCGAATTACAATTGTGGACGGTCAGTGCATTCACTGGTCATTAGACCAAATTCACCTATATTTTCCAAATGGAATAAATATATTTCTATATGTATTGCTTACCAATCACAGGTATCTTCAACATGACTCCCTCTCCACACTGAGTGGATTGCTGCATGGACTGCCTGAGTTGACAAGATTGTAAGTAGGACTGCTTGCTTTGTTAATAATCTACCTAATGGGGTGTTGCTCAAAAGTTGCAATTGATCGCAAGTTGCAGTTGATCAGAACGCGCCAATCAAAATCATTGTTTTATGCGCGTCTAGTTAAGTGCGCATACCGTGCGCAAATGAAAATGCGCGTTATAATTTGCGAAGTTGCAGTTGATTTGCAGTTGATTTTGAACAACACCCTCTCTTTATGTGACCGCACGGAATAACGCAGATCGAAGGTCGCAATGTGGCGACTCACGAATCGCTTGTGTTTGTTCATTCCGACACGAGACGCAACGCTGACTTGTCCTCTCCCATGCTAAAATCCAGCAAACGATTTTCCAAAACCTTTAGTGGGGTGTTGAGCTCAAATTTCGCCATCTCCTAATTGCAGAAATAGAAGTATTTGTCTTGATAATTCCACTTTTTTATATTTTGTACTAGTCCTTAGTCTCATTTATGATATTATACATACTATTTTAACGTGTTGTACTTCCCCCATTACCAGGATTATACTTTCGATACTGCACGTATTTATCAATATCCCTCCATCCGTATATCTGTCCAAAACTTCGGAACTATATATACAACCTATTCTTTTTACCAGACTCTATAAGTCAGTTATTTATAAGGAGGCATAAATGGCGCTGGGGCGCGCGCGATCAAGAACTATGATTTTTTCCACCTTTTTTGTTGGCCTGTTTCAATGTGCGACATGAACAGTGCGTCGTTAGAATACATTAGACGAATATGAACGAAAGCAATGTGAATTGATTCAGAGGAAGGAGTGTGAATGAATCGATATTGATGAATCCCTTTTTGGCACAAGATAGTTAGATATATGAAGATAAATAGATTTCAATTCCTCAAGCGATAGGTTATTGTAACTACCTTCCATTCTTAGCAGACTGATATGCCGTTTTATGCCGTCTTATGTACTAACTTTTCTTTTTTTCACCTTGTAAATATTACCAGAAACGTTTCTGCAAATTACATCACACATATTGACAGTGATGACTTCCAAGATCAGATCAACTTATGGATTCTGTAAGTTTCAGCAGTCGTATAGTATAGTTCTTTTTGTTAATAAAAAAAGGGTAATGAAAACACAAAATAGGCCTATATTTGAAAACCTTGCATGAAGTGTATTAAATGTGACTCAAGGTATTACAATGTACAATTTTCATCAGGAGATCGTGGGTTCAATTCCTGCCCGAGAATGCCTGTGAATTTTTTCACAACTTCTCGTTACAACACTGTCAATCAGTGTTTATCCATGTTGGGATAAGGCAAGAATTATTTCAAGTACAATTTTCAATTCTTATATATGCAATTGCCCAATTAAACAGACTGTTTGGGCATTTCATGATTATGATGTTACTTTTATTTAATATTGATGACTAGAAACACCAGTTATAAAGTACTTGGCACATTGGTTAATACGTATAATTATGGCCTGGCTTAGGAAGGGCCACAAGTTCAAGTTCATTTATTCAAGATCATTGAAATACAATACATTAACAATATAAGTACAATAAATATACAATCAACAGGACAGCAAATGAAAGAGGAAATATAGAAGATGAAAGATAGCGCGAGATTCAACAACATAATACAGTACATAAACAACATATTAATGAAAATCAAATGGAAACTGCTGTAAACCAACATGGTTCTGTCGAGGCAGCCCGAGCTAATCTGTATATTGAAGCTACGCCCTATTTGATATATTTCTGCATAACAGCACCCAGTACCTATCTTTGGTTGAATGCAGTACAGTATGATATAGCTTTGCCAATAAATTAACGTCATGGTTCGAATTCGAGCCGACAGTCCGTATAGTGGAAGCATTGTGGCGTAGTGACTTAGACTCCTGCCTTTCATGCAGAGGTTCGAGTCCCACCATGACGTTAATTTCCTTCAGAAAAAAACTCATCTACATTCTGCTGCACTCAATCCAGGTAAGGTGAATGGGTACCTGGTAGAAGTATTTATTCCTTGAAATGCCATGTGCGCTGGTGTACACCGGGCTAAAGCCTGGGTAATATTAATGCAAAGTGCCTTGATCACTCAGCAGAGTAAAATACTACATAAATTGCATATATTATTATAATCATTATTATTATTACGATAAGGGGAAAGTCAGAACCTCTACAGCACGAGTAATTATCTATCTATTGTACTTTCTCCTCACCTCCAGAGATTTGAGCAACAATCCTATTGTTAGAATTGACCCTAAGGTGTTTGTAAACGCTATGCATCTGGAGTATATGTAAGTTTGAAGATTATTATTAATTTGTTTAATTCAGTCTTATGTAAAAACAGGGAAGGTGCATTCAGTTATCAAACAATGAATTAATCATTTTCAAGCACGCCTTGTATAAAGGATCAGAGAGACGTAATTTTTGTTTAATAAGTACGTTATTTATCGGATTTATAGGTTGGAGAATATAAGCTAAAGAATAAACAGCTTAGAGATGTAAAACTCAATTTCATTCAAATTTCAACAGGCATGACAAGCTAAAATATGCATAAATCTACACTATTAGGCTCTAACATTGTTTGTCTCTGAATCGCCATTTTTTTTGTCAGGACGTTAGTCATGTATTTTCATTCTAGAGGTTATACGAGCATCGTTGATTAAACTACATTTATTTCAATAACACATTTTGTCATGTTAACAGGTTTCTTCTAGATTTACAACTGCAATCAATTGAAGGGAATATACTCGCTGGTCTGGATTCTCTCAGAGCAATGTAAGTGTGAAATGTTCCCCCGACTTACATCATCATTCGATTAAAAAAAAACAATTTTTGCAATCGAGTTTTGCAAGAAGATCTTGTTTCATTTGAATGTCCCCGGCTGCCCGTATGGTTTAAATTTTTTTTATATACTGAAGGGTTTCTAGAGAAGCCAGGGATTGTCTTTATTTATAGGAATTATATAGGATTGTGGTTGCAAGAGAGCATAAGAGTTAGAGAGGTTTTTTTNGTATTCTAAACCATTCTGAACCTCAGACATACAAGCTTACTCTCTATGTTAACTTCGTGCCGAATACATACATGTCTATAAATCCGATGGTTATCGTTCCGTTTTTTCTCCACGGGCAGCCGAACGCATCACCCTTGTCGATGGAAGAAGTTTTCTGGACGGTGCCGTAACCTACTACTACAATGGGCAACACAGATCAATCTGTAGCGACTCCTGGGATACAAACGATGCAGAAGTTGTTTGCAAGAGTCTGGATCTGGGGCAGGCACAGGAGATTTCAGCATCTCCTGCGACCGAGGATAATCTAATTGACGGTTCTTACGATCGAGTCAACTGCTCTGGACATGAAGCAACACTGTTCGACTGTCCTGGTGTAGGGAGTACTTCGGAAGAGACCTGCGATATGTCGGAAGTCTCACGTGTTACCTGCTCTGGAGGTCGGTTCAATATTGTTTTCTTTTATTTATCATTTCTTGTTGCCTAATTGCATAAACTTGATAAGTTTCAAGAAGCCATGTATTCGTCACCGCATAGTCGTTGAGTAGTTGAATTGCATTTGATCACTTCTAATGGCCTTCCAAAAACACTCCATTAACCAAAAGTATACTGATTCGATCTTCATGGAATTAATAATATTCACGATTGTTGACCTTACACTTAATTTTAAGCTTAAAATTGATTGTTCCTTAGTTTCAGCTTGTAAATTTCCTGCAGGTACTCCGTAGAACTAAAAAAAATGCTACCCTCTCCAGTTAGAATATTACAGACAAGAGTAATTATAACGATTAATGGATTTAATTGTGCAACTGTGAAAAGTTAACTCATCATCGCTCAAATTAACATAATGAATTTATGTTTTTAAGGAGAAATATGCGTGATGGCGTTATGTCCTGTTGGATTAGATCAGCAAGGTCAGTGCCCATTTTGTTCTATGCTTGTATACTATTGAGTAGATGATTTAAATGCATTAAATAGCCATTGAAGCCAAAATTCAGTTTTGATAACGTTTAAGAAATGTGAATGTTAATACAGGTCGTACTCATATTTCGAGACATTAGCATATCTTTTTATGAACTGATTCTCCTTTAAAATTGGAATTTGACCGTAAAAACACCGTCAGCGCCCTCTCTCAGTAAAAACAATATTTAGTTTGTCATCTGGCATATGCGAAGTAATTTTCGAGATTTGACAAAAGAATGATAAAGATGGATTCACGAAAAAAAATATTGATTTAGTCTCGGGGGACACGAAACTGAGATATTTTGCACATTATAGGTTGTAGCTTTACCAAAGCTCATTTATTTTGCACGCAACATTTTTAGTAATTGTACATGATACCATATTTCATTTCGTTTAGATTTGAAGACAAAATTTGGGAACAAAAATATTCGCTTTTACCAAACTTTATTTGGGCTTTAAAATTGGAAGTTTCTCAAGGAAAATGGCATACATACGTCAATCAAAAGTAGAATGTCACCTCCAGAAAGAGACGAGCAGTCAGGGGAACGGACAGTTCGCCGTCAACAGAAATCGGGCAAGCAGATGCTCTATAGGAAGTTTCACGGGCATGGTTTTATGTCGGCATATTCATAGACACATTTTTTTCTGCAGTGTAAAATGGAATCCAAACCACACGGATAGGTGATACGCCAAAATTATTTGAAATGTAAGAGGGTTCGCCCATTTGACCATCCGAAAATTGCAAGTGTTCCATCATCATAGTGCTCCCTTTATTTAACGTTTTATGTAGTGCTATCTATAACGGAAAAGGAAAACTGGGGCAAATTGCACAAAAAATACAATATTGCTTTATCCTACACTTTTACTATGTGATCACTTCTCTGGACATGTATTCGTCAACACGTCAATAATGTGAATGCTAAAATAGAGGTTTAGACGTTTTAACCTGAACATTTACTTGAACTTTACCAGCATCTCATTGTTAATTGTCAAGTATACATCATTGTTTACATCATTTTGATAGAAACTATTTGCTTAAGCTTCACTATAAAAATCCAACTTATCCATGTTTTTAAATATTTCTCAACAAATAAGTGTTTAATTTCGTTTCAAGTGAAACCACATGTCCCTTTGAAGAATTATTCAATTTCATTTTCCTCCTTATCATTTTGAAAAGTAACTAATTGTGTGATAAAAAGAATTATTATGAAATAAAATGTCACTCGTTTTGTTAACGGAGATCCACCATTGCCACCGCTTATAATGATCATTTTAATTATATCTTCTTTCATCAAAGAACTAATCGGATGTCACTATATTGGACAGACATTACAAACTACGTCAGGTAATTAAGAATCAATTTCTTACTGCGACCATTCTAAACTTTTTTTTTTCTTATATTCGTTTTTTTTTTAATCGTTCCAAGTTGTTAACTATAAGACTATCATTGACTTGTATTTATAATCATTTTTTAATAAATATTTCATAATAATGCAACAAAAAAATCTTCATTGTTTCAATTTGTTATCAGACTTCATTCCTAATTTCAATAAGGATCAATGGGATTGATCTTTCTTTAGATCAATCAACACAAACCCAGGGGCTAGGTTTAAGTATAGCAATATCCATATTATGATGATCCAAACGCTGTCTCGACTGTACCAACACATTTTCTTTAAACCGGATTTGATTAGGATTTATTTCATTTTTCTTTAGAATTTAAACACAATGTTTCCACATTTTTTTTAAAATAATTCTTGGTAGAAAAATTATAGGTTTCAGCAATATTTTAAAGGGCTCAAATCTGGTACTGGTCCAATACCCTCATGCACACCAATAATGATTGCTGTTAAAGTGACAGCTCTAAAAAATGGTGTTAAACCGGCTAAATATTCCGCTGATGAAAACGATGACTGTTGTGAAAGTCTGATATACTGATACACAATGTGTTATCATTTCACTATCATTCTGACAAACAGGAAGGTGTCGCCATTTCGATAATACAGATATTGGACAGGGACAATTTGATGTGAGATGCATGTAAGTAATGCCAAACGACACTATGATTAAAGACGGTACTGTTGTGTACATATGATTGTATGAGAGTATGATTTAAGAAGATCAGACATGCAAGTACTACCCCATCATAATGTTAGCATGATTTAAGATGAAAAAAAAAATTACCGAAAATGGTTTGTAAAACTCAACAAAGTCTCATTTTATGCTGATTCAGCACAATTCGCGATGAAAAAAAACGAGCTCTTTTAGTTACCTAAGGAGGGAAGGGATAATCCCATTTGTTTTGTTCCCAGGCCTCAGTAACCATGTTAACATTCAACTGCGTATTAATTCATTATTCATTATTGCTTCTCCATGACCAAGACTATTCTTATTTTAGTACAGTTTTGACAAGCGATTCATCTTTGATAAGTTTAAATCCGACGTACAGACTTTTTAAACTTTTTTTATTTTGATATTCATTCGTTTATGTTAGCGAAGTTTTGATAAAAGACATTTACCTTCTAAATTATCACTACCAGTCATTGCGGAATTTGGTACGACAGAAAAAAGCTATTTCTTGACCGCAATGCAATATACTAAATCGAATTCTGAAATGAAATCATTTCTAAAGGCCAAAGGAGTAACAACATTTACAGCAAGTGAGTTTGCGCTTCACAGTTGATTGCATACAATAGAGCTTTTAAAATGGTGGCCCTATCTATCTACCTCCTTCATTAAGTCCCATTTCATACATAATCATCATAAGATTACCATTTCTATCTTCAAAAGATCATCCATGGAGATAGGTACATCCAATTATTCATTTGGACAAACATTGGAATGCCAAAGAAAGATCAGTAAACTGTAAGTATTATTAAATTGTTGGAATTATCCAGCAATTTCTTCAGAATCGATCAATTAGATCCGATATGATCGTCGATGTCAGATATGAATACAAATGGTTTAAGAAACTTTGATTATGATAATGATATTATTTGGCAATTAAAATCGGCGATTAAATATTTTCACAGTATAATGAATTGATTAATTTGTGCATTTTCTCGTAATTATAACGGGCGCTTATGACATTATGTTTCAAATGCGAGTCGTACTCTGACAAATAAAAAAGGAGTCATGAATGACGAAAAATTATGATTAATTTTCGTTCACAGAACAAAGTCATTATTTATTGTGAATGCTTAGATTTACACTAAAAGTGCATTTCTCGGTTGTTTCTTTCAAAATGGTCCCTCGGTCGGATTGCCATTTTACTTAATGTAAATGTCCTGCTTGGGAAAGTCATTAGTAACTTCCCCAAAACCCAAATAGGAAAACTATTCGAGCAACGTGTCCTGACGCCCTCTTTATTCATTATTTTTCCCTGCAATGCAGTACCCTTGGACAGAGTAACATCACAATGTTGGCAGAGAGATCTTTCTCTGAAATGAAGAACTTGGGTCTTCTGTAAGTTGCCTTCCGTTAAATATTTGTATATCCAAATCATACGAAAAATTAGAGAGCTTTGTTTTGAAAATTGTGAAAGATCGTTATTTTCTTTGATCAAAAGTCAGATGGATGGTTCGTTATTCCGAAGCAAAGACCTTCTCTGTTTTTACGCATTAATCTTGTTCTATTCTTTGTGGAGAACAAATGTTTATTCTATTCTGTCAAACTTTCAGATAATCTTGAATTCACAAATATCAAAATGGTCGTAAAATTTAAAGTGATTTGCGATGTTTGGCATAGCTAAATGATATATGTAAATGTAAAATGACTTGAATATTATGTGGTGATTTATCATAATATCGGTTGCTCTGATTAATGAAATATGTCTATTCTTATCTCTCGAAAATCTGAGACTCCTGGAATCCAACAAGATCGCAAATATCCCGGATGGAACTTTCGAAGGTCTTGAAAACCTTCAATATATGTAAGTGTCTTGTCTAATTACACAAAAATATATTAGCTCTTTAAACAGCCATAAATTCAGGTATAAAACTTGTATTGTAGCTTCAGTTATAGTACCTAACTTCGAACTACTCTTCAGGACAATTCTATACGATGTCAAAACCATAATCATAGTAATAGATTTTGTGAGTGTAGACGGTATTTGGATTACTTTTTTTTCTATCTATCATGGCTTTATCAAGATAATATATAATGTATATGCTCATAATTATGAATTGATTCCGTATCACTGATTTATGCTACGGAAGAAGATAGAATTAAAAAGGTTATTTTAATCAAGCGTCATGAGCATATAAGATCTGCATTAATGCCATTGACATAGAGTATAATAGATACATAGGAACTTTACCATGTTTACGAGTATTTCGCCAATCGATATATAAATGTAGATGAATACGGATTTTGGTGGGATATTTCTCATCTTAATTTTTCTTCTTCAGAGACCTTTCATACAATCGCATCGTTTCAATCTCTTCCAAAGTCTTCAGCGGCTTATCAGGACTTCAAACCTTGTAAGTATAGTATACGTCTGAAAATGAATCTCAAACTAACTGTTGTTTACCGAATTCCCGAGAAAGAAGGATGGCTTACATAACAATTTGATATAAAATAACAGAGATATTTAACCTAATTAGCTTATCAGCATTAAAGTCATGGATTTGAAATGGAGAAAAGGAATGTGCCAAAGGCGATTCATCAAATATTGTCTGTGGTCCAGCCTACAGATCGCAGACCATATTATCTTTGACCGCCATGTTCTCCAATCATCTAATTAATGGGATAACTGATCCATCAAACCTCAAGAATGAACTGATCCATAGGCTCACCCAATTACAGGAAATTGTATAGTTTACTACATACTCATATGGAAGAAGAAGATTTCCAATATTTCCCACTACTTCCTATATTAGGGGACTTGAAATAGTCAAATTTGAAATACATATACTTTTTTAATTGTTTAAAAATCGTCCTTATGTCAGTATGTCTGGGTATGAAGAATGATAATATCAGACTCTGATGTAGTAAAATTGGATGCTTCTCCAATTGTGTTTCTCCTTTGGTGTGTTTATCTGTGTGTTTGGGGAGAAGGCGTTGTGCTCACATTTTCTTTTCAAATATTTAGGTGTTAGCACGGTACTGTTCAGTCGTTTTCTTGTTTACATATTTTTGGCTCTACATTTATATTTCATAAGGATCCTTGAGCACAACAACATTGGAGATATTCATGACGGAGCATTTCATCGACTACCTTCTCTCGCAATCCTGTAAGTTTATTTCATTAATAACACGTATTAATCCCTATAGACTACTTTTATGTTATTTTAAGAATAATATTTTTTTCTCATTCTACTCAATCTGGATGTGTGAATTATGTATATTACTGAAAATGTTATAACAGAAACGACAATATAGAGTGTCTATGTTCTTAAAGAATGCTTTGCAACATTACTATTGTGAAATGCATACGATTTCCTGCACACAAGATGTTATAAAATGTTTCATGTGTTTTCATTAATGTAGGTGGCATAATAAATATGCACATCGATAGTTTATTTCACATTTATTTGTATTTTGTTCTATAGTGTAAGGAATAATTTCCTGAATCATCATGTTTTAAGGGTATCTCAATTATGCAATTATTGCACCTTTGAAATCGAATTGTACTTTATTTTGCTTAAAACGACGAAAATGCCCTCTAAACCATGAATCACATGTTTAGGGAAATTTATTTGAATTCGCTTTGACGTTGTCTTGTGTTTGTGATGGCACTTACTTTTGTACTCACAATTTACTTTTTTTTTATTGCTTTACCATTCTAGTTATCTGAATAACAACAATATTTCAGAGATAACAAAGGACGTCTTCGATGGAACTCTAACATTCCTGTAAGTTGCATGGTTTTCTTAAGTTTAGATTGATGAAGACAAAATTTCTTGATATTTTTCCCCAAGGTTCATAAAATATTTCGACAAATTATTCCAAGCCAAATTTTTCGAAATGAGGCCAAATCATCTATGTCATTGTGATGGTGATTTATATCAAGTGAGATGAAGCCTCTGTTAAAGACGCCCTTTTTGCAAACGATGAAATGTTACTTAAAGGGGAATCAACTCTAGGCGTAAATATCCAGAATTGAATGAGAAATGCCTTTAAATCTAAATTCATCATCAGACATGTTGATCAACTGTTAAAATTTGAGCAAAATTGGTTGATCCATTCAAACGTTAAGAGTTTTCAAAGTTTTGATTTGCACCCCTCTTGGCTCCTTGTGATGGCAATCTACAGGTACAAATGGCTGTCAACATGGAGTACTTTCCATTCATTTTGTACACATGATTTACCATTTTTCTCTTTTCTAGAAAAGCAGACAAAGAATTATGGATATTCCTAAATTGAAATATGACATTATCATTTTGTAATAAATTCACGTGCATAATTACTGAGGCGTTCTTCAGGTATGACATCACAAAATATACCAATTAAGCTGCCAATTCAAGAATGCCCATTAATGAGGGAAATGCAAATTTTGAAAAATCGTAATAACTTTTGAACGGAATATGCGCTTTTCAGAGATGGTTCTTCTTAGTGG
>BQKZ01001444.1:19137-55523 GCA_036244855.1 Temnopleurus reevesii
CCTTAGTACAGCTGCAGAAACAACGGAACAACCTGTCCTTAGTACAGCTGCAGAAACAACGGAACAACCTGTCCTTAGTACAGCTGCAGAAACAACGGAACAACCTGTCCTTAGTACAGCTGCAGAAACAACGGAACAACCGGCCCTTAGTATAGCTGCAGAAACAACGGACGGACCAGGCCTGACTACATCCGCAGAAACAACTGATCAACCGATTCCATCTGCATCCACTGCAATGCCGGAATATCAATATTCGTCGACAGTTTCACCCACAGCATCCAAAAGTGCATACATGCAGAAATAACCCACCGATGCAGGATACTGCTTAGTTAATCACGTGATCGAAGACATCCAATCATCTTCTTCTATTTTATGCATGGCAAGGTGCCTTCGTAGTCCAAGGTGCTCATCAATTAACGTATTTTCAAACGGAGAGAGATGTCAGCTAAACGACTCGAACTTTGGGATGTCTAGTTCAGATTTCCAAAGTGTGGATGATTGTGAATATTTCGAGTACTTTCAACGTTGACATAAATGAACAGCATGTCTTCAGATTATGATAAAACTAATGAAAATGTGAATAGAATGTGTATATAATAGAGCGATGTTTAAAAGTACGTTCCTTCTTCCAATTTCTGACGATTTTAGTATTAATACCTGATAAGGCTATTAACTCTTTCGTTACGGCGCGGCGGTCCGGTGTAAGCGGCGCGAGAGAAATAATACGTATTGTGCGGATGTCTGTGACATGGCCAAATTATACATATTTTGATAGGGGAGGTCTCAAGGATAAAAAATATTCATACCCTTGAATGCTTTTGAACACAATGTAAAAATTTGCAATGCTTTCCCTATGTATTCCATATTTTCCCCCAATTCCCTACATTCTATTCCGTACAGATATGAGGAAATTTGGAAACTGGAATTACGGAGTGAAAGAGTTAATGTGGCTGTAGCTAGCTGCTTATGTACTATTCAAATGCAATTTGTGATAGTTTCAACTGGCGCAGAAATGCAAAGATAGAGGTTTGACAAACGCAACGATGTCTGCACCTCGAGTACAAGCCGAATTCAAGATCAACCAGTCCAACACTGTTAAAAACCAATTTCGATTTTACTTTAAAGGTATAGATTATTATTGGTCAGGATGCAGATATTAATGTGAAAAAAGCCAATCAAAAAAGGCTGTACAAAATTGGGAGTTTTGCACTTATTTTGGCGTAATTTAGTTTGAAAATATGGATCAACCGATGTTCATACGGACTGTTAGCATAATGGGCAGTCAGCGAAGCCGAGTCGAGATGAATGGAGCATCCTGTTGTATCTGTGTAGATTGTGAATTTCCATTTGTTTTGCGTGAGGGGCAGTGTGCGAGTGAAGGAAACGACGAGCGGCGTTATTTTTATTTTGCGATATTTAATCCATTCGTGGGTCTATTTCATTCAAACAAAATTTAAACATACTCTAATTTATTATTGAAAAGATGTATTGTGTGAATATTTTACTGCAGCTCACAAATTATTGGACACGTATAGTTGAAACGTCGTGGTGCAGCAGTGCTGACTGTAGCCTTTCAACTCATGAAATTAATTTATTTCAGTAAGGGGGTGTTGCTCAAAGGTTTCAATTGATCGCAAGTTGCAGTTGATCGGAACGCGCCAATCAGAATCATTGTTTCATGCGCGTCTTGTTAAATGCGCATATCGCGCGCAAATGAAAATGCGCGTTACATTTTGTAAAGTTGCAGTTGATCTACAGTTGATTTTGAGCAACACCCACTAAGTCACACTCTGTCGCATTTAACCCAGGTGAAAATGAAGTTATTCCTTGAAATGTTTGAGCTCCTAAATAGCTGGATCGGCAGATAAAGCCGGGGTTATAATATGGTACCTAGTATCAAGAGCAATAGAATGTGTGCATATCATAATTGCGTTTTATAAATGGACCTATTACACTGGTCAACAAAATTTTACTTTTTGAAAGTTGTCTGCGATTTTTTAGCTGATTTAGGGTGAATCTGATGCGCTGAATCCAAAAATCACATCGGTTTTGTCCCATCAGGTCAAGTTTTCGAGCTATCCCCACATGTTGTTTTTTACGTTTTTGTTCACATGTACACCTTTTGGAAGGTGTTGATGGAATAAAGTGACATGGCAGATGAATATTTTGGTTCGAAATGATTATACTGATAGGAAGAAATATTAAAATCACATAATAATGGGTAATTTTGCTGAAAATGGCTCAGTTTGAAGCCATGAAACCTCAAAATCCTCTAAAAATTCGGATGAAGCCCTCATATGGTTATTTTTGGAAAATTAGAGGATTAGACCAGCCAAAATATTTATTTTTGAACAGCAGAACAAAAATCTAGTAAAAAAGATCCAAAAATTTTAAGGAAAATTTGAGAGGTAAAGAGAAAATGCAGAATTTTTAATAATATAAAAAAATTTGAAAATAATGCCAAAATCACTATACAAATCTTCAAATTTGGTGACACTGGTGATAAGATAATGGCTCGTTCACCATTTATCCTTTATCCATGGATGAGAATAAATACCTATGATTTAAAAAAAACTCAGAATGTTCAGATTTTTAAAGAAATTTAACAAACATTTTAATATTTTCATTTTTATGAAACTGAATAATAGCTCATGTACAAAAACAATTGAATTTCATACGATTTTATCATTTTAATTAATAGATTGTCATAAATATAAATATATATATTCATAATTTTCTTATATTAACATGATAACATGGTACATCTGGTAATAAAAGGTGTCACAGAGGTTGCCAATTGGTCTATAATGGTGTTTATTATTTTCATCATTTTTTAATTATAAATTCATAATTTTTACAAATTCTGTTCGTTTTTCCTCAATTTTTTTTTGTTTTGTTTATCTAATTCATATTCTTATGTTGAAAAATAAGTATTTTGGCTGGTCTTCCAGTTCAGTTTTTGTCCAATAACATTATACTTTGCCCAATCCAATTTTTTGAGGATTTTAAGGTTTCACAGCTTCAAACTGAGGGATTTTCAACATAATTACCAGAAAATATTGGGCCTGAATATTTATTGACATTAGTATAATCATTTCTAACAAAAAAAAAAAATTTTCCATGACATTTCAGCCCACCAAACCCTTTAAAAGTGCTCAACACATGCATTAAAGTGTAAAAACATAAAAAAAAAAACATGTGGGGATAGCTCGGAAACTTGACCTGATTGAGCAAAACCAATGTGATTTTTGGATTCAGCACTTCAGATTTACCATAAATCAGCTGAAAAATCACAGACAACAAATTTGCTGTTGACCAGTGTTATTGTTACTGTTATTGTCCATTAAACATTTGAAGCGCCATCTCTCACAAAAGTAAATTATACGTCTAAAAGGCGCAAAAGATTTACAAAAATATTGATCACACCAAAAGTGAATTTTTATTTCAGAAGGTGAGCTCTAATAAAGAATCAACAAAAGTATGAGCAAAGTAATGCAAATTCGCATTCATTTGTTATAGTGTAGTTTTGTATCAATACACCTCGATATTAGCGCCATCTTTTTAAATCAATTTGAGATATAAAGATAACTACAATTTATTTTGAGTGATTGAAAAGCAATCTAATGATTTCGATTGTCTTGCAGGACACATTTGAACACAGAAATGAAACTTAATCGGAGAATGAAATTCATACTTGTAAATCAGAATTGATTGATAATAATTGATATTCAATCCATTTCGATTGACTTTTTTATCTGAACTTGGAGTAAGTTTTTATCTATAATCATCTGCTTCGATTAAATGGATCTTCATGGACTGAAAATCATTAAAAATAGATTAAAATTGAATAAAAAATGCAATGTAATTCATCGATTAAAAGTCATTAATCTTTTTCCAGATTTGTCCCTCCAGAATAATTGAAATAGATTACTTTTTAATCACAAGAGTGAACTTGTCTCCCAGCTCGTGAATCGATTTGATGTACGAGGTAATGTTGATCGTTAAGAGGAACTCCACACTGACATTGATCTGTTGTAAGTTAATTAAAAAAATGAGCACAATGTGAAAATTTGGGGGAAAAATCTCATATAATCCGTTCAAATGTTATAAATTTTCAAAGTTTGTTTTTCCCCCTACTTATGGACGACCATCATCGTCATCATCGCTACCATGACTACCGTCATACCTACCGCCACCAAAATCATCATCATAACCACCACCTCAATCATAACTACCACAGCAGACATCATCATAATCATAACTACTACCCCCACAATAAACATCATAACTACGACGACGATCACCACCACCATAACCATCATCATCACCATTATAACTACCACCCCACCGTCATCTTCAACATAACTACCACCATCGCCATTATAAATACAACCACCATCATCCCCATTATCATCATCATCATCATCATCATCATTACTACCATTACCACCATTACCATAATCATTAGCACGATGACCGACATGATCATAACTACCATCATCACCACCACAGTCATCATCAACATCTCCACTTTCAATAATATCACTATTATCACTACCACCACCATCATCATTATCATCATAACTAACACGGCCACTAGCATCATCATCATCATCATCATCATTATAAGTACCGCCACCACCACCATCATTATCAGAACTACCACCACCACCACCACCACCACTGTCATCATCATCATCATCATTGTCGCCCTTACCACCATCACCATCAATCATCATCATTGCCATTATCATGTAATGGTAGCAAAGGCATATGTCCATTGTGAACACATCATTGGAATTCTTTTCATATATCCTATTCCAATTAGCATCAATCATTGCCGTACATCCATGCAAACATAATAATCATCAAGCATGGCGTTCACTGTACTCGTGAGCGCTTCCAAACACGATCGGTTTTCCCGCTAGTAGTCACGGAGAATCTCAGCAGGCGCGTGACAAATCATGATAACGCTGGCTTTTTTTTAATATGATGGTCTAGGGGTACCGAACTCGAATCCGGTGGGTGCCACTTGGGCATTTGAAGGCATACCATTGAGGATAAAAAAAAAATAATAATAATTTTTTTTAATGTAATTTTCGTGTTTCGTCATTCATGGATATCGAGAAATTTCGGCGGCCCTAAAGTGACACTAAAAACTGCATCTAACAAGGTAAAGTACATTTCATTAAAAAAACAGTTAACCAAATGAAGAAAATGATGCATAAAAGGACGGCAGCTGTGTTGCGGCAAAAAAATCCCGTCATTTGCACGTCCCCTTAGTATCTCCGTAAAAAAATTAAATGCCAATAAATCCACCCCCCCCCACGCCAAGTGGCACCCAACGGATTTGGGTTTAGTACCCCTATCAAATTCAACCCCAAAAAGTGTTATCAGGGTATGTCACGGTTTGGGGTAAAAAAGGTCAATTCTTTTCGGCTATAGAGCTAACTTCTGTGACGTATGTTTGTTTGTTCCGGTAATTTCAATTAGTTTTGAACAAAACAGACTTCCAACAATCAATCAGAGAGTAATACAACAGTAACTATACCAAAGTTCGATTTTCAATGTATTGAAATCCTTAAGCCCCGGTCACATAGGGTCCCGGAAGGAACACGATTCAACACAACTCTTTGTTCGCATGCAGCTAACTGTGAACTGAACAAAGAGTCGTGTTGAATCGTGTTGCTTCCGGAGTCCTATGTGACCGGGGCCTTAGAATTAAAAGAGAAAAAGCGCACGTTACTTACAACATGCTAATTATACATTTAACCCTGGTTATTTGCTCCATTTGGTACAGAGACAAGATATGCAATCCACGTTCAAAAAACAATATCCTCTTCAATATGCATCCAACCAATTTGAATGGAAATCTACTGGAAAATACCTTAATGACTTAAAGCACAATGATTATGGGTAATAACAATATCTTGTAATTATTAATGGTTGGTGGCGATCATGTTCTAGAAATTCATTTAAAAATGACGATTTGAATGTTGCTCATCACTCTGTACAAGACTACCAAAGATACAGGCAAAGCTAATACTGTTTACGTGACACCCTATTAAAATGAACATTAATGCCATGTCGATTCATGCGGACTTCGGACTATTTTCTCGTCAAAATTTTCTTTCGAAGACAAATTTTGTCGCCATGCTTTTATTAGGAATTCTATTGAACATCAATCCTATTGGAGCTGACCGTAAGTTGACAATTTCTTTTCACACATTTTTATGTGGATATCTATCTGTCTTTTAACATGCTTAGGACCGAAAACCTACATTTGTCATGTCGTACTTTTATTACACCAACATTCAAAATAAACACATATACGTTTCATTTACATTTGTTATCTATCAGAGTTTGCATTCATAGTTTCATGACTTGTGTTTATTTTGTAAAGTTTCTTCTTTTCAGCTTTGCCAAAAATGATGGATCAATGTATTCAGGCTATGGTGCCATTCCAATAATAATAATTACGATGATAATAATAATAATAATGGTAATAATAATACTAATAATATCATTACCCGGCCATAGCGTAGCTGCCAAGTGTATATATAGTTGCTATTGTCTTTGACCTAAATGAACAGGGATGTAAAATTCTAAATTTATTGTGTTCCAATTTGAAGGTTTTTGGTTTCAGTCTCAGCCATTAAGCTCTTAATTTTCAGTTTAAAAAACTCACTGATAGTTCGGAACTAAGATCTTTCAAGCATTTTAAATTGATAAAAATATAACCTGATACAAATCTAACAAAGGTTTATGAATCTCTAGATAAACGTGTGAAAAAAAAAACTAGACGTTTAAGGGCTTGTGAATCCATTCTCAAATTCATTTTCTTCATGAAATATGTTCCAACTTTTTAATGCATAGAATTAAATAGAACGCGGTAAATTTTTAATTGGCATTTTGTAATTTCCCTTCTACAAAAACTATGAACAAACTGCGAGAATTTGAACAAAATCGGATAAAATGCAATGTTTTCAAAGAGTCATGATATTACGATCCTTATTTGTGCTGTGGATCTCTGCGTTCAACAACCTAAGTTGACAGAATCTTTGAGTTCTTGCGGACAACTCCCCATAATTTTTTTAATGGATTTATGTAAAATGTAGAATAAGGGCTCAACATGATTCCAAAATACAGGCAGAATCAATAAAGGCATGCAATATACTCAAATGAAAAGCCAACAGTTCGTTAATTTTTCTTATAAAACAAAATCTCGTTAACGTTGCCAATCGGACAACTCATTCTGGTCCCCAAATTTCACATTTGTTTTCGTTTTTTCAGAAAAATCAACAAAATATTGTTTTTTCGCCTGAATTATAATTCCTCTATCAGTTTTCCATGTTCAGTGAAAAGAATCATGCTTAACAATTATTTTATTTTTAATATATTTTTTTTTCAATTTTCAATAAGCAAAGTGGATGGAGAAGATGTCAACAACTACGTCACAGATTCAATCAAAGTTTGCCAAACACATGGATCCCCATGAGTGGCAGAGATCGTGGTATCATTAAGGCTTTGAAAATTCATAACTCTTTAACGACTTACTGTATTCCATTTTGTTCAAATTTTCACAATTCTTTCATCTCACTTGTCTTCGTTTAAAGGCATTCTCACACCATTGCGTTTTTATCCTACGTCGGCCCAGCGTTCTTGACGCACAAAGACGCAGGTCATATGGTGGACTGACACTCGTCGGACTCTCGTTGAGCGCAAGCCGAAGGTCAGTACAGTGTCTGATCTGCGTATGTTGTCCGTCAAGGGAGCGTTTTTTTAAATCCAAAGATGCCAGGCCGACGCAGCTAAAAACGCAAAAGTTGTGAGTCAGCATTTAATGAGAGCACGATAATTACAGGGGTTGGTTCACCTTTTTACCTATCCTATTCCTATAATAGCCGATTGCCCAGCGGGATGGAACGTATCATCTTCAAGTTGCTATTACGTGTTATATGGGACAGTCATGATATTTCCTGACGCGGTTTCAGCGTGTGGGGATCTTGACGCTTCGATCGTAGAAATAACATCAACAGAGGAAAATACTTTCATAAATTCCATCTCCAATGGGCATCACATTTGGCTTAATTGTGGAGTTGTCGTCGAATTGGAACGGTAAGGTTGCGGTGAAGATGACCACCCAATGACTTTCACTGGTAAAGTATATGAACATACTTTTTTCACTCGAATATTTTATTGATTTCATGGTTGTCAAGTTTTATAGATACATGTATTTGCAACTGATCTAATATTCTTTATGGATTCTTAAAGTAATGTCTAATTTTGAAGAGGGCCGCGATAACACTAATGTATACAATTGTTGATATCACAACTTAAGTGTGAAAAGTGAATCTAAATTCAATAAGCTGACCCCTGAAAGACATTATCTAACACCAATTCTTTCAGAGTTTTTTTTCCAAACCTTTCTCTCCTCATGTATTTGTTTGTGGAGTGGCGGTCATTTTGCCACCTTTCCCTAACCGCCTCAAAGATCAACCGTTGATGGCACATTAAAAGGTTGGGAACTAAAAAGTTGTACAGGGAGTTTTGGGGAAATATTTTTTTTATTTTTTTGGATTTAGTGTTTTTATACATAAAAAATGTTAAGGTCAACTCACACCTTTGCATTTTAAGCCTGCGTCGGCCCAGAATTTTTGAAAATTATAAGCGCTCAATGGATGCACAAATACCCAGCTCATACGGTGGACTGACGTTAAGCATACGTTATTTGAGTGCAAACCCAACGACAGTCCACCTTTTGATCCGCGTATACCGTGCGTTCTGTGAGCGTTTTTTTTTTTTAATTTTCAAAAAAACGCTGGGCCGATGCAAGCTAAAAACGCAAAGGAATGAATTTACAAAACATTTGCTAAATATTCGGGAAGTCAATTTATAACTTTTTGAGAAGTTTATTTATTAATTTATTTAATATTATCTATTCAACTTACTATATTTCATCAACATACAGCACAGTCCGTTTTCATCGCCGTTTTCTTCAACGTGTTATTTCTTTTTCTTCATGTTGATCTTGTTGTTGTTCTTCTTCTCCCCCTCTTCGACCTCATCCTTCTTCTTCTTTTTCTTCTTCTTCTTTTTCTTCTTTCTTCTTCTTCTTCTTTTTCTTCTTTTTCTTCTTCTTCTTCTTCTTCTTCCTATTCTCCTCCTCCTTTTTTTAATTTATTCTTCATCGTCTGAATTTAACTCTCTTTTTCATCCACAGAATCTGCCTAATATTCTTCCCGTATCACCATGTTTCTCATCTAACACGATATAATCTATTTCCGAAAAAAATAAGTCGAACGCCAATCCAATGCTCCTTTGTAATGCTATTCAAATTGGAACTGGCTTGTTATTGTTGTGTCCGCACAGTTAAATACACGACATACGGCTCTATTGTCCATGACCGTGTTATTTTCTTATAAACAGCTTGGAGGCAAAACATCGAGCCAGCTCTTTCATCTGACAACTGTGTGTATACCCTTGCTGGTGAATGGGGCGCGTATCCCTGTACGGGGGTGGCAATCGTTGCAATATGTGAGAAGGATGGTGAGTTTGATCAAGGACCCTTTTACAGATGGACGATTAATGCCATTGTTTCTTGGATGTCATGATAGTCACCGGTACCTGATTATGCATGCATTTTGATGAGAACATCCAGATGATTAACACTTAAAGCACTTATGTGCATTTTTTCAATGACAAAGGAACATTTTGCCCTGTCTTGGTTTTTATTTGCTGATGTCCTGTTTTAGACTATAACTTTCAATAAGCATTCTTCAGATTTGGAGCAGCAAAATTGCGAAGCAGACGATTTTATGATATAAAATATGCTTTTATCCCTTATCCTGAAAATCCCGGACACACATGATGTAAAGTATGAGGAATTCTGCAAAAATTGGATCATAAGTGATAGTCATTCAATCACTATTCAGCCTTAATATTAATATATATCTACCCTTTCCAAAATAAGACACATGGAACTAAAGTAGTCCGTCGTAAATAAGAACTGCACATGGGGTTTTCAGGATTTGATTGATTTATTGCGCACACGATTTGTTAAATTTCAATATGTGAAAACAGACTTCTTGTTTCTCCCTACATTTTGATCGGCGGTGACCATCATGACATCAAAGTAGAAAAATATTAAAAGAATGTTATTCAGATGACAATGGAAGTCACTCGCTAGCGATCCCATTACCATGATTACGTAACAGATAAATGTCCATTGTCGAAAGTCCTTGGTTTGATACAGCTTTCGCATGTTGACGTAACTCGATCGAGGCTTAAATCCCAAGTAAAGTTTTAATAAAAGCAAATATTTTTGTCTCAAGATTTTGTCTTCAAATCTAAATAAAATGAAATATAGTGTCAGGAATATAATGCACAAAAAAGATTGTGTGGAAAATGAATGAGTTTTGGTAAAATTATAACCTAAAATGTGCAGAATATTTCAGTGTCGTGTAATCCGACACTTCTTCAATATTTTCTTTCGTGATAAAAGGCCACCTTCTGCTACACAGAATCGGATGGAAATTTCAGAATTTAATTTTCGTGTATACCTTTTATCATTCTTTTGTCAAATCTCAGAAATAACCTTGCTTATGCCCGATAACAAACAAAACATTGTAATTAGCAAGAGAATTCGCTAGATATGGTTTAACGACCAAATTCAAATATTCAAACAGAATTAGTTCGTAGAAAATTATGATTTGGTCTCGAAATGTCATGATAAACATCCCGTAAAATTTATATTTCTAAATCGTTACTAAAATTGTATTTTAGCTTTTAAATGGTTCAAATTAGAGCCAAGTTCAAAATATTTGCGTAACCGGCGCGTAGCCATCAGTGGTGACTAAGCGTCTGTTGAATGTGGTAGGCCCCTCTCTCGCCTCTTTATATTTCTCTTTTGGGGAGGTGGTGGCCTTCTATTTTTCATTTTTTTACGATTTTAGCTATTGGTAAGTTGATTCATATCTACATTAGATCATAACATTTGCTCAATTACAAAGGCCCTATGTCCTCAAGATGACTAGACCATCAACTTGATCAAAGGTATAAATCTGTAATGCTTGAGAAGAAGAAATTGATGAGACATTATATGGACGATGTATTCCCAAATTGCTCTACATGTATTTCTATATATACATGTACATGTGTACAAAATTTAACCATGAATCTTGCACGTATTCTTGCATATTTTCGGTTGAACGGACAACCAAAAACCTTATCGGCTACTCCCATCTGCCCTCCGCGATAGATGAGGGGGTATTTCCGCATCATAATGAAATGTGATACGAGTAAAACTGACTCATGGTTTTATTTTTTGCTTTTGCGATAAACAAACGTTTTTCAGGATTGATTCTATTGAAACAAGCAATAAACATACTTTAATTTGTATTTGAACATACTGCATTATGTGAATATTTTTACTGCAGTTATCAAGAGAGGACCTCTGCCCGATTTTTTTCCTTATAACTTCAACGATTGTTATATAATTGAATTGTTGGATTTGTTAGAAATTATCTCGAATATCTATGTTTTTGGATCTGACTATCCCTGAAAGGGTGAAAGGACATTTGCTATTATGATAGCATGATGCTGACAATGATAAAGATGATTTTTCTTATTTACCCAGGATTACCGCGGAAGTATAAAGGTAAAGGTTTGCCCGGTATTTTTTTTCTACTGTTCTCAAACAATCTTCCGATTCGATCATTAACCTTCGCCAAAATCTCTTGAGTACCCTTTGCATTCTGCGCGAAATCGAACGGTAGAAATATAAATTGTTTTGAACATCAATAGAAAATATTTATAAACAGTACATAAGTAATATTTGTAAATTGCATTTCTCTCGGCATTTTATCGAACTTTAAGAAAATTTGCAATTAAAAGGGTGTATTTTCATTTTACCATTTTGTAATACAGTTGAGTCTATGGCAGGATCAATCGGGGAGATGCCTGCTACGGCCCTGATTTCAACTGTTCAATCCACAAGGGAAACAACAACGCAGGAGGCAGCTCCTTCAACAAACGCTGTTACGACACAGGAGGCAGTTCTTTCTACAGATGCGGTCACAACACAGGAGACAGTTCCTTCTACAGCCGCGGTCACAACGCAGGAGACAGGTCCTTCTACAGACGTTGTCACAACCCACGAGACAGTTCCTTCTACAGACGTGGTCACAACGCAGGAGACAGCTCCTTCTACAGCCACGGTCACAACACGGGAGGCAGCTCCTTCTACAGCTGCAGTCACAACGCAGGAGGCAATTCCTTCTACATCCACTGTCACAACGCAGGAGGCAGTTCCTTCTACATCTGCCGTCACAACGGAGGAGGCAATTCCTTCTACATCCGCCGTCACAACGGAGGAGGCAATTCCTTCTACAACCGCAGTCACAATGCAGGAGGCAGTTCCATCTACAGCTGCAGTCACAACGCAGGTAGCAGTTGTTTCTACAGCTGCGGTCACAACTCAGGAGGCAATTTCTTCTCCATCTGCTGTCACAACGGAGGAGGCAATTCCTTCTACATCCGCCGTCACAACGCAGGAGGCAGTTCCTTCTACAGCTGCGGTCACAACACAGGATGCAATTCCTTCTACATCTGCCGTCACAACGGAGGAGGCAATTCCTTCTACATCCGCCGTCACAACGGAGGAGGCAATTCCTTCTACAACCGCAGTCACAATGCAGGAGGCAGTTCCATCTACAGCTGCAGTCACAACGCAGGTAGCAGTTGTTTCTACAGCTGCGGTCACAACTCAGGAGGCAATTTCTTCTCCATCTGCTGTCACAACGGAGGAGGCAATTCCTTCTACATCCGCCGTCACAACGCAGGAGGCAGTTCCTTCTACAGCTGCGGTCACAACACAGGATGCAATTCCTTCTACATCCGCCGTCACAACGGAGGAGGCAATTCCTTCTACATCTGCCGTCACAACGGAGGAGGCAATTCCTTCTACAACCGCAGTCACAATGCAGGAGGCAGTTCCTTCTACAGCCGCAGTCACAACACATGAGCTAGTTCCTTCAACAACTGAGACAGCCCCGGTTACAGCGATACAACCGCCTCCCTTGGTAGCCCCGCTTTCATACACAGAGGGATACATGCGAAAATATTCAACGCATGTCAGCTACTGCTTGGTTAATCACGTGATCAACGTCATCAGCTCGTCGTCGCTGATTCGCTGTATGGCAAGCTGTGTGGACCTCCCGCGATGCACATCGATGAACGTGTTTTCAAGCGGAGAGCTATGTCTGCTAAACAACTCCACACGTACAATATCTAGTTCAGATTTCATCTTTATCGAGGGATGTGAATATTACGACTATATTGATCGTTAGAATGAATATATCATCCTTCGGGTAAATTTAAATTTACCGACATATATTCTGTTACATAGTATGCTTAATGAGTTCTGAACGGGCATTACATTATGTAAGAGACCGTACGATACATTTTGCATCCCCTTATCTATATCATTTTATTTATGTGGCACATAAAACACAATCAAATCGGAATATCGTAATTTTAAAAAATACACCCAGTCTGATTTAAAAATGGATGGGTAAAGATATAATAAGAATATTTTAGCAATAACTGAATGGCAATTGCCTTTTCATACTATGCCTGCTCAATGACCTTTTCGGCCAGTTGTTAAGAATCAAATAAGTTGACAAAACATTCGATTCTATCTAGACCGAATTCGCTAATTAAACTCTATGGCCCGTATTCCGATAGCGAGGTTTAAGTTAGCCCTGGTCTAAATCTTTGGTTTAAGTATGGGTAGCCAAAAGAGGCTTGAATCTCTAACAGTCGATGTTTAATTTACACTCTAAGAAATAACTACTCAACATTGGGTAATATCTTACACTTTACCTGGGTAAAAAGGGAACATGGTTAACAAGAGAGTAAAATTTGACACAAGCTGGGTTATGTAACATTTTGTCTCACTAATGTGTAAAATTTTACCCTATAAGTTGTGTAATGTTTTTGACACAAATGGAAAGGTAAAAATTTTGAATCATTTCGTTGGGTAAAAAGGGAACATGGTTGTTATTGGGTAAAATGTAACACAACCCGGGTTGTGCAGAATAATCCCCAATAATTGTGCTAAATTTTACCCATCAAATGTGTATTATGTTTTATTCATCAGGAAAGGTAAAAACAAAGTTGGGTAAAAATGTAATGCATGCACACACACAAAATTTTGATGCTGTCTACATGCATGTGTGTATTAAAACTTTTCACTGTGCAAACAATCATCATAAACAAATTATTCTAACCAAACTTGATCACTGTAGAATGTGCAATTTTGTGTAAATTTTGCATTTCAATTCTTTATAGAAATCTGTTCCTATATATGCAGAGGCGACTCTTGCATGCATGCATGCATGCATGATTAATTTGTTTGTTTTTTATGTGACATCAGTGAAAATACAAATGAGAAAAAGGCAGTATACAAAATTAAATATCTTCTTTAAGTTTAATATGAAAGAAAATGGTAACAACTAATCTCAACAACAGGTTCATATTCNAAATCAATAGTTTTCTATATTATTAGTGCATGGGAGAAGAAAGCAGCTAACAAAAAAATGATACATTGTAAATAAAGTTTTGGCTTTTTTGGCTACCCATACTTAAACCACAGATTTAGACCAGGGTTAACTTAAACCTCGCTATCGGAATACGGGCCAATTAGTCTTCTCCTTTAAAGTCGCCTTTTCATTGATGAAGCACTTTTGGTTCACTGGAAATATCCAGAGTAGGTTCAATGAGAATTCCTTGATGGAAGCCAGCTCCCTGCATATTATCGTGGATTGTTAACAGGTTGTGCAAATAGGTATTGCAGTGTTAAAAAACAATGTAAAATTATTTTAAGGCGTGACCCCGATGAGAAAACACCCTAATTTGACAGCTTGGGGCAGACAGTCAGTGCTAAACAACGTGCTTTCCACTGTAAACGATGTGAATGAGTCAGAGTGTATTATTTACAAGATGTTGTACATAAACTGCCGTGCGAACTGGTATGACACGATATAATCGATATCGTTAAAATTATTAAAGTCGAACGACAAGTCAGTGCCCCCTTACCGCGATTGTTTTGTCCGCACAGTTCAATACACGGCGCACGGCTCTATTGTTCATGGCCCATTTTATTTTGCGGAAATACTTGATGTCGTGTTGTACATTTGTCAAGAAGATTCTGTAGATGTCTTTGGTCGATTCATTCAGGATAATTGTCACAGTTCATGTCCGTGTATGACGTAGGGGGTGTTGTTCAAAAGTTGCAATTGATCGCAAATTTCAGTTGATCGGAACGTCCCAATCAAATTCATCGTTTCATGCGCGTCTTGTTAGATGTGCATACCGCGCACAAATGAAAATGCGCGTTACAATGCGCAAAGTTGCAGTTGATTTGCAGTTGATTTTGAGCAACACCCCATAATATTTAGCTAGCGCAAATTATTGGACGCATGGACGACGTTGACTGTGTTAAGTCAGCCTTAATACCACGTATCATGCAGGAAAGGACACACTCTTTCATATTTTGACCACAGTGTGACACACACAGTTCACATTGAAATTGATTTCACCAATTATGAGATACCCCCAATCTAACGGTATGGACATAAACATTGTTGATACGATAGATTTATGAAGATTATGAGCATCGATGTGGGAGCAGTGTAAAAATGATTTTACAGCGTGACAAAAAAATGAAAACGCCCACAGTTTAGACAAGCATTCAGCAGAGATTGACGAACATATTTCGATTCGTACGTCACGTAACTAGTATATCGGCAATCACTGTGAGCAGAAGGGACAAATGAATGGAGGCTGTTTACGTTGTCCCAGGTCTTCAATCGTCCCTTCTGCTCACAGTGAATGACTCATTCAAAGTCAATTATGACCAGGGCCCCGTAACATAAAGGTTTGCGATTGATTGCTAATCTGATAGTGATTGATATCAATCACAAGTCTATGGTGAATCATGTACTAAAGTTTGCAATTGATCGCAAAATCAAATAGCGATTAATCGCAAAGCTTTATGTTACGGGGGCCAGATAAGACCCGCACGATAGCCAGCCCAGTTCGTGTGTTCAAGGTTTAGAATTTCAGTGTGCTTCTATGAAAAACGTTTAGTCGACATACTCTGNACTAATATCCATAATTAAATAATCACTCGTTCACATCTATTAACATTAATCCATAATAGCTGAACTGCTATGGGTTGCCTAGGGGGTCTATTTTTCATCCGCGGAAGTGATTCGCCCATAATTACGCGTGTGTAACCTAATATATCGGCAATCACTGTGAGCAGAAAGGACAAATGAATGGAGGCTGATTACTTTGTCCCAGGTCTTCAATTGTCCCTTCTGCTCACAGTGAATGACTCATTCAAAGTCAATTATGACCAGGGCCCCGTTACATAAAGGTTTGCGATTAATTGCTAATCTGATAGCGATTGGTATCAAACTCAAGTCTATGGCAAATCATGTATTAAAGTTTGCAATTGATCGCAAAATCAAATAGCGATTAATCGCAAAGCTTTATGTTACGGGGCCCAGATAAGACCCGCACGATAGCCAGCCCAGTTCGTGTGTTCAAGGTTTAGAATTTCAGTGTGCTTCTATGAAAAACGTTTAGTCGACATACTCTGTTGCCTAAGTTGACCATTTGGCAAAAAAAATGTTTGGCAGTAACAGATCAAACGCCGGACAATATTATGATCTGTCTCCAGGGGCAAATTGCACGAAATAGTCTTAGCTAACCTCTACATGCTAAGGCGTCTTAAGTTCTTGCGCCATCCTCTTAACATAGTCGTAACGACGCTAATGCCTATGTTACGAGGATGGTTACGAGAAGTCAAGACATCTTAGCAAGAAGAGGATTGCTAAGACCCTTTCGAGCAATCGGCCCCTGGTGGTCTCAATGGATATAAAATAGTTTAGTGGAATACATGCCGAAATACTTGTATAACAAGTAAATCGCCTAACCAATGTTTTCGATGTAATAATAATAATATAATAATAGATGCAATTTATATATCCGCCCGTATCCACACTGCGGAGTGCTCAAGGCACTTTGCATTAATATTACCCTGGCTTTAGCCCGGCGTACAGCAGCGCACATTACATTGAATGACTAAATATTCCTGCCAGGTGCCCATTCACCTCACCTTGGTCGAGTGCAGAACAATTATAGGGAATATCTCTAGAATTACAGGAGATCCGAATTGAATTGTTAAAAAGGGTTTTTGTTTATCGTTATGCTCGGAAGATATATCTGAGGAAAGTGAAATGATATTTATATGTTGAATTGAGCTAATTCTATCGTTTAATAATTTTGATTCTGTTATGCAGAATGAGTAAACCAAAACGAATGTACATCATTTGATAAAATATTCTACTTTAAGCAATTGTCGACAAGGAAACTCGATCAAATATACGAAATAAAGTATCGTTTGGAGATATTTGATTATTTGATTAATCACACAAACTAATAAATTGTTAAAAGATGCAAACCGGTTTGCATGTTTGACCGAGATTCGTTAATAATATGACAAACCGCGCAATAGCTCAAGCGTGTATATCTACCCAATCACAATCCCTTTCAATCTATTCGTATTTCCGTATCGTGATATACATTATACCGTTGCATTGTATGCATAAATAAATGAATTCGTGTTTTTGTTCATGCCGTACATGTATCTAATAAATCAATATCAATTTTATAGTAAACAGAATAAAGCAGTTGCGTAAAATTTAAATTAACATGCAGAAATCATTACATTATACATTGATGTTTTAATTGTTTGTGTGTTTAAACAAGACACTCCACAAATGAATCGATATTTTATTCTCAGACGTTCGGTCATACATAAATCCTAAGGAATTTGGAAATAATAATATACGTAGCGTGAAACAAATGCATCCAGAGTTATCTTTCTCTTTCTAAAATTTTGGGAAAGTTTAAAAAAAAAAACGTCCGCTCCGCCTGGAATCAAACCAAAGCCCCCATCTTTAAACACGCGCAAGTATCCAATCCTGACCACTAGACTCGGGTTCGATTCTCTGCCAAGCAGACATTTTGTTTTCAACCCCGCCAAACCTTTATAAAGGAAAGGGAGGGCCCAGGGTGCATTGTCTCACCCTACGTCGATCATTATTCTCGAATTTCTTACGCTATACTATCCAAAGAGTTGGGTTGGTAATGGGTTTGCATGTACTCTTTTTCACTTAAGCTTCACGCAAGCTTTGTAAAATTAAATGTTAAAGGGACCTTAGAGATTCTATCTTGTTTATAGATGTTAAATAAGTCATTTACTAATACAATCAAATTCATGCCAATTTCTTGCTGTTTCTAGTCGCTTCATAATTTTCACCTATATATTATACATATGAAAGAGAGATAAAAAAAAAAGATGAAATGACTGCCTTCCGTTAAATTATTGAAAAGGGAAATGAGTTGTCAATACTCATTTAATTTAATATGTGTGTGTGTGCAAAACAAATCTCTAACCAAAGTTCGAGAAAAGAAAGTGTTTTTTGCAAACATTTGTACCCTCTGGAAACATCAAAACCATTTACATCAAATGTAAATTTTATCTTCCTGGATCTCCGTGCCATGCCTTTAAAACGATGCCATTAGGACGGATGTGGAGAAAGAAGTCATTTCATCTGAGCTTTTTATCTTAATATTTGTTCATTACAATGTTTACATTTTCACACATTCTCTAAATGTATATTTACTATCCACTTACCAAATCATGTTTTATGCTCCCGGCGCACTTAACCGTATTTGCAAAGATCGTCTTATAGCGTAGAGTGCAAACAATATCTGCCATATTAATGTGAATCGAGTCTATATACAGAGTGTATCGATAAAAACTTTACACTGTTGAAAATTCTGTAAAAAAGTTCTCGGCAGGCTTGCTGAAGCTTATACGTGAAGCGCGAAGGAAAGAGACAAGACACCAAGAACTATTTCCATAAAATCAAGTCGAACGCAAATTCAATGAACCGGATTGTGATTGTTGTGTCCGCAGAACTCAATACACGGTGTAAGGCCTTTATTTTCCATGTCCCACTTTATTATGCGGAAATAGTTTATATCGTATATAAGGAATTAAAACAAGTTATCCTCCCGTCTTCTCTTCTTTGAAAAAGGCGGAATGCGAGTTCGTAACAGTCACCTCGCTTTTTCGTTCTAGACAAGGTGCCTTGGCGAGTTGAACAATTCGCCATCGCACGAATAACATTCCCTAAGAAGCATTCAAAATTATATAATCTATTTCCGTAAAATTAAGTGTGTCATGTGTCAAGAGATACGTACGCCACGTATTGAACTGTGCGGACAATCACAAGCCGATTTCAATTTCAATTGCATTACAAAAGAGCATTGGATTGGAAATACATTATATTGGATGTATCAAAGACTTCATGATCACCAAACAAAGTCCGAGGTACGACATTTTTCCACAAAATCAGGAGGATAAAAAACTATGTAGTTTCCATCTATAGCAAATATTAACGCTTGAATGGACGCTATTTACTTTGTCCAAGGCGTTTGTCTCTTACTTTTTGGGAAATTTATTTGAAATCAATTTTCCCTAGACTTTTCCCCCAAAAAATGTTAAGTTTTTATTAATACACCCTGTAGAATGCAAACATCTTAGGAAAATCAATAATGTGGTCTCTTTTAGCAAGTGATATTCATATTATAGAAATCACTAGACGATGCTGATTATTTGGGCAGAATAAATTTCATTAACACACATTTCAACCACAAGAAATGTTCGTACCCTCGCGCCCCAATTAATGATCGATTATTTCATATTCATCGAATTACATGTGCACATTCAAATACCAAACATTTAATTGAACCAAAAATATTGGAAAAGTATTATAAATCTATTTCCACAAGAAAGTTTGCTAGATAAAATGATTTTCCGGTATCTAGAACATTTTGTTGAGTATTATTTAGCTACTGTTTATCGAACTACATGTGCGCATTGAAATTTAAAACATTTAGGTGAAACAAAATATTGAGTGGTTATCATAAATCAACTTTCTCAAGCAAACGTGCTGGATGAAATGATTTTCAGGTATCTATAACGTTTTGTTAAGTAGTGAACTCGAAAGTAGTTGGCTATTGTTCATCAAAAAAAATGTGCATAATCAAATTCCATACATTTTGGTGAATCCAATTATTCAGTAAAATGAGTGTCACTAATTATAAATACCATGAATACATTTCCTTAAAAAAATATGTTGGATAAAATGGTTTTCCAGTATTTAGAACATTTTGTTAAAGCCCCAGTCACACAGAGCACCGATTCAACACCAGTTAACACGATTCATTGTCATTTTTACTACGACGAGTCCTGGACAAAGATTTATGTTGAGCCGTCTTTAATCGGGGCTTCTGTGTGACTTGCGCAGCGGCGCGCCGTGATCACAAAAAATAGTTACATTGCCTTCAAAATTCTACGGAAAATCGCATGCATTTTTGTACATGGGGTCAGCGATAAATTAAAAACTATGCAGAAATGTGTGACATGGCTTTTGCCTAGACAAATAAGCTGAGCGATGCTATCTAGATGTGAATAATTTAACACAGTGCGTGCTGATCGCCGCACGTCAAAAAGTTAACTCATGATTAAGTGCAAGGTATGTCACAACGAATGATGAAGATATTGGATTTTGAAATGTCACGAGTCCCCCATGTATTCGGCCTGATGTCAAGGTATTAAAAAGATTGACAGGAATTACATCAGTCGATTTTGCGACAGGAATTACACAGGACAGGGTTTTTCTTTCTTTAAACATGATGAATTCTGCCTGTTACATGACTGGTGCTATTTTGCAAGAGTTCCTTCTTGTGTTTTGTTTCATTCATATAGCTTTATGTAAGTATATTTCAAATTCATTTTCATATTCCTTTTGATATTCCATTGTAGAAAATTTAATCTTTTATTCGTTAAAATGATATATATATAGATTAGTTATATAAAATTTGATTATTTTAACGTAAACCAAACCAATATGTATACTTTCGACATCTTTAGATTTCCGTAAGTCTCCTGTTGTGAAAAATCCCCCAAGGACATAGGACGTATTAATAATCTCTTATACCAATGTATTGTACACCCTTTGACGGGACCGTTTCGAATGATGCCTCGGTCAGTATATGATTCCAATACCGTTCCCAAATAATTTTAAATGAGGGAAAATCATGAAAGAAGTAGAGAAAGAGGTTTGTAAGATATATTCTGTAGAAAAATTTTCCCAGATTCAGTCATGCCCAAGATAACAAAGATGAAAGACGACAAATCAAATCAGAATTATCTTCTTTTTTGTTGTAGTTATCTGTTTTTTTTTAAATATATATATAACACGATATAAACTATTTCCGATAAGTTAACTCGAACGCAGACAATAGGTCCGCACATCGTGTATTCAACTGTGCGGACACAGCAATGACAAGCCGGTACCGAATTCAATAGCATTACAAAGGAGCATTGAAATTGCGTTCGACTTAATTTTTCGAAAATACTTTATATCGTGTTATATCTTGTTAAATACCTATTCTAAAACAAAAATACATTTAAAGCTATTTAAAAAAAAATGACATAAATATTTTCAAGTCAGACACATGATATAATGAATCCCATGAGTTCGCCTGTTAGGAAAAATTCAGTACAATTGGGTTTTTTTCTTCTTAACTCCTCAAAAAAAAGTTTGGCCATTAAGCAAAATTTTGTGAAATTCATTTCCATATCATGCCATTAGTGTCATATGAATAAAAGAGTGTTTGTCAATTCTAAGAATGTCCCCTCATCTGATTCTAGATGTCATTTCAATACTGGTAAGCATAATCTACTTCAAAAAGGTATGAAATAAAAAGTTGCAATATAGGCCTAAGAAATTGACCTTTCTTTAGAGTCGTTGTTAAATGGGTTTTAATGGATAAAAAATAAAGCAATAAACGGGTGTATTGATGAATTAATGAATGAATGGGATAATTTCATTCTTAAGAATGTAATCAATATTGCTGTAATCAACATCGCTAAGCACACATAATTCTCATTCGCCAATCCACAATTTAACAAGTAGACTATTATGAATTAAATCAGAGATTTTGTAAATTTTGTTTTAACACCTTTGTACAATTCAAATGAAATGTCTCACCTTTGTATTAACACATTAACACATAACATTTGGGGTAATAAAACGCTCTTTTCAATAAAATGACTCGATATTGACTCGATTTTTAAATCGCCATATTCGTGCTATATGCCCGTGAACTTGTTTGCGGACTTTATAATCAATCATATATACCAAATACAATGATCAACAATGAATAAAACATGAACGTGATATAGTTATATATTTAGATGATACTAGAAAAGGGTAAACCTAACTACATTTTTAGAAAAATAACGTGCTATACACAACAACAAATATTTACCCCAAAAAAACAGAAATATATAGGATAAAAATCAATAAGAAACACCAGAATAAGTTCTACCATCATTATAATTAGTATCATCATTATAACTATGATCATAATTATTATTATTATCATTATCAGTAATATTATTATCATTGGTTCCTATACGATCTAAAATAATCACGTTGTGAAAAAAAAATGTTCAGAGAGATTTGTATGTGTACCCATTGATTAATTATTTCAGTCGGTCGACACATTGACTTGGAAAGTGAAATTTACTCATCAACTCATTAAACCACGTTACAATAAGCTCATTGTTATTTTATATCATTTTAATATCGACCGAGATATAATCATACCAGTATACGCTCAAACACAATGCATTTCACTCAACCCATTTTTCTATCTAGACAATATTCAATCTCTTATTGCAATATATCCATCAAACATAGATTCACTTACAAATTTGCCAAGCTAATTAAAAGGGTTTATCACTTTATATGCAGCCATGATCTAAAACTCTGCTCATGTCTTCTTTCCAGATATTATTATTTTTCACGTCTGTTTCTCTGTTCTCCTTTATCTCTTTCTGTCATCTTCTCAATGGTTCTATCTCCATCTCTCACTCACTCATCGTCCTTTCCCTTTCAATATCCCTTGTTCCAACCTCTCACGCATACACATGCACGTACTCACCCACATACTTACACACACACACACAAACACACACAAACACACACACGTCACCCCTCTCTCTGTCCCAATTTCCCTTCTTCACTCGCACATACACAACCGTATACACTTACACACTCCTCCCCTCATCCAGACCCACATACCCATAACACACACCCACACACGCATCATCCGTCTCTCTGTCTTTTATCTCTCACTCACGCATCGTCCTTTCCCTTTCAATATCCCTTAATCCAACCTCTCACGCATACACATGCACGTACTCACACAAATACCTACACACACACACACACACACAAACACACACAAACACACACACACACACACACACAAACACACACAAACACACACACACACACACACACAAACACACACAAACACACACACGTCACCCCTCTCTCTGTCCCAATTTCCCTTCTTCACTCTCACATACACAACCGTATACACTTACACGCTCCTCCCCTCATCCAGACCCACATACCCATACACACACATACACCCACACACGCATCACCCGTCTCTTTGTCTTTCATCTCTCACTCACGCATCGTCCTTTCCCTTTCAATATCCCTTGATCCAACCTCTCACGCATGCACATGAAATGTACTTACCCACATACTTAAACACACACACACACTCACATACACACACATACATTGTCCGTCTCTCTGTCCCCCTTTCACTTTCTCACTCGACACACACACCCACCCACTCTTTCCCTAATCCAGACCCACATTACACTCATACACACCCACATACATACACACATATATACACGCACACACGCAAACATTAGCCGTCCCCCTGTCTCCCTTTCACTTTCCCACTCGCACACACACAATCGTAAACACAGCGACACACTCCTACCCTCAAACAGACCCATCTTGATACCCATACACACCGACGCACATCCACACACATATACATTCACACACACAGACATTATCCGTCTCTCTGTCTCCTTTCACTTTCTCGCTCGCACACACAATCATACACACACCTACCCACTCTTTCCCTAATCCAGACCCACATTTTTACCCATACATACCCACCTACAAACACATATACACGCACACACGCAAACATTATCCGTCTCTCTCCCTTTCACGTTCTCACTCGCACATACAGTATCATACATACACCTACCCACTCCTTCCCTCATCCAGACCTACGTTTACACCCTTACACACCCACGTACATTCTCACACCTATCCACGCACACACACAAACATTATCCGTCTCTCTGTCTCCCTTTCACTTTCTCGCTCGCGCGCACACACACACACACAATCATACACACATATATTATACACGCACACACACAAACTAACAACCTCTCTCTTTTTTCAGCCCAATGTCCAGAGGGATGGAACGAATATTCCACTAGTTGCTACAGGCTCTATGAAGGGAGTTACGGCTGGGATACAGCGTTGGCAGAATGCACCAACGAAGATTCCTCACTGGTCGAAATCACATCTACAGAAGAGAACAATTATGTAAGCAGCATCTCAAACAGCAGACTATTTTGGCTTTACTGCAGAGACTTTCCTAATGACGGACAATTCGTATGCGGAGCCGATCAACATCCCATCACTTTCACTGGTAAGTTTTGAAAGAGCAATCTGATGAAAAACAAAAACAATTCGATGAAATTATATTTACCTTTAATGTGTTACTCGGGTTTAAATATATCCCCTTTTCTCTAGTTTTTGGAATAAAACTGAAATATATAACATCTATGAGAATAAAAACATTCATCAATTAGAAACAGAGAAAACAGACAGTAATTTTTAAGCGTATAAAATCCTGGAGTAGGTAAAATAATGAAATAACGAAAGATATTGTAACATACGTATTATTTTCAGAAATCAAATAATCTTACTCAGCACATATACTGCTCAATTTATAATTTTCGTCAATATTCATCTGAACTCAAATAGTAGTAGTGCTTCTGACTCTTGCCTTCCAGCCAGAGGGTCGTAGGTTTCAATCCGACCGATGACATTAATTTCCTTGAGCAAGAAATGTATCCACATTGTGTTGCACTAAATCCAGGTGAGGTGAATGATTACCGGTAGAAAGAAATTCCTTCAATGCAGTGAGCGTCAAATGATAGCCTTATTATATATAGCCAGGTAATAATGCACATATCATTAACGCCCCAGTCACAAAGAAGCCCGGAAGCAACGCGATTGAACACAGATCTTTGTTTTGGAGGCGGTTAAGTGTGAACTTAAGAAAGAGTCGTGTTGAATCGTGTAGCTCCCGGGCTTCTATGTGACTGGGGCTTAAGGAAACGCTTCGTATTGAGCACCATATTTATGTTATGTATAATCATCATTATATAATCTTAGTAAAAAATATAATAATGATAATAATAATAATAAACGCAATTTATATAGCGCACGTATCCATGCACTCTGCTAAGTGCTCAAGGCGCTTTGTATTATTATTACCCTGGCTTTAGCCCGGCACCTACCAGCGCACTTGGCATTTCAACGAATAAATATTCCTACAAGGTACCCATTCACCTCACCTGGGTTGAGTGCAGCACAATGTGGATGAATTTCGTGCTGAAGGAATGGGTGGGATTCGAACCTTCGACCCTCTGGTTGAAAGGCGAGAGTCATAACCACTACACCACGGGGCATCCAACTCTAATATACTTAAATAATTCCCATTTCCCCCCGATATATTTTCTAACAACACAGCTTGGTATCCAGGTGGACCAGCCACAGCACTAGATGTCGTCGATTGCATCTCCTCCCAGGTTGCACAATGGTATTGTCAGCCCTGCACAACACCTATGTCCTTCATCTGCGAAAAGGACAGTGAGTATATTGGAATATATGACCATTTTTAGATAGGTCTAGAACACGTTGGATGAAACATGAAAAAAAAACATACTCTGTAGGTATAATTCATGCATGTTAAAAACGAGGAGCTCTTTGTTTAGTTCACAATTAGGTGTCTGCGAACAAAGAGTCGCGTTGCTTCCGGGATCCTATGTTACTGGGGCTTAAAACAGCACCTTTGTGTTAGTGGTGTACAAAAAAACAAGTTGTATAAATTTGTGCGGGTTTAGAAAATGAAACTTTAAATTGTGTCTCAAAATTCCACCTCTAAATTATCTTACATCGCATTATTTTTTAAACAGCTGCTGGAGGAACGCTAGAGCCAGATTCCTCTTCATTGGAGATTGAATTGGAAGAATCATCTCCTCCATCTGGCTCGGTCATAACACAATATCCTAGTTCAACATCGACAACAACAACAGAGCAGTTGGCCCCTTCGACGAACGCGGTCACAGCAGTGCAGGTGATTCCCTCCACGTCCGCAGTCACAACCGAGCAGCCAATACTGTCAACAGCTGAAAGCACTCCGAAGGAACCTGTTTCCACATCAGCTATTACGACAACGGGTCAGTTGGTTCCTTCTACAAACGCAGCACCGTCAACAGCTGTAACCACATCGATGGAACTTATTTCTACAATAGACGGAGCAACAACACATCAATCGAATCCTACAACACCTTTAGTGACAACAGAACAACATGTTCCATCAACGACCGATGCAACAACGACTGATCAGTTACCTTCCTCATCAGCAGCATCACTCAGAATTCAGAGGAACCCATCCAGTGGATACATGCATAGATGCAATACCGGCTACTGCCTTTTGAATCACGTGATTGAAGACATTCAATCGTCTTCTCTGATTCGTTGCATGGCGAACTGCGTCAAAACTCCCAGTTGTTCATCGATGAACTTTTACACAAATGTGGAAAGATGTGAACTCAACAACTCCAGCCGGTCCCTGTCTGCTTCAGACTTTCAGGTCCAAGTTAACTGTGAATATTTTGAATATTTAATTCACTAGAGGCGTGAATGTCGTACAGTGGAACCTCGTTTTAAAGAGGTCGGATATAGCGAAATATCTGTTATAACAAGGTGGTTTTATTGGTCCCAGCTCTTTATAGTTCATTTGGGGGTTTTTACCCTGATATAGCAAAGAACCTGATAACAAGGTGATAACAAGGTAATTTTCATGGTCCCAAGGACCTCGTTATAAAGAATATTCACTGTACAAAATATAGATGAGAGTATAGGAAAATTCTAGTGTTGTAGGTGTATTATAAGGAACGCGTTAGAATATCAGTATAGGCCTACTGCTTTTGTATCATTTCACTACGGTGCCTTTTTAACTAAATGATAAGATAATGACAATGTTGGATTCTCGTAAAGCGCACCGTCATGACCGTGGAGAAAGACACTATTTCGCTATGAAATCAAAATTTCTCAATCTTTACCATGCGGCTGCTGGTGTTCTTGATGGACTATATTGCGCTCTTTGTGGAAACGTCGTAGTGTAGTGGTTCTGACTCTTGCCTTTCAACAAGACGGTCATATATTCCTTCAGCAAGAAATGTATGCATATTGTGCTGCACTATACCCATATATGATTGGAAACCGGTTGGAAGTGACCATTCATGGCCAAATTAGCAGTGAGTGCCTTGATTGAAGCACTCTACTGGAATACTCCCTAGGAAGTGGAACTGAGCATTCGGAATTGAAAATGCTAGATTCAATATGCAATCAATTTACGATTCAACCTTCTGACACTACTCTCTTTGACTTGTTTTAAAATTCGCAAATGCTGAATTTAACTGAATAAAATCCATTAAAGTGACTGAACGTAAATCCCTTTCTTGTGCTCTCCTTGAAGTGCTCATTTGACTGCACTTAAAGTGCTCCTCGAACTGCACTTGGACTGTACTCAACGTGCTACCCATTATAAACCAGCATGTGCTGGACTTAGTTTTAAATCGTGTTTAGATAAATCACTGAAAGGGTAAGGATAAATGCAAAGATCGCTGATCTGGTGGCTAGCAAGCCAATGATAATTATAATGATAATTATAAAAAGAGGCTTTCGCTTTGCAACGCGACCGCTATTCACGACTTTAAACCGATAGACCAGTTTTGGGAGAGATGGCGCTTCAGATATTTGTGAGCTACAGTAAAGGTATTAATAATAATAATAATAATATTGCGGATTTATATAGCGCCTTTTCGGTCAGTATTGACTGGTCAAAGCGCTTCCGATATTATTACCCGGTCACTGGATGGCAATTCAAGCCTTAGCATCTAGGCAGCCAAATAGGCGCTCACATCATATCAGATAATGTGCTGCTGTCTCCTACCGGTCCCCATAATGCAGCTTTTTAATCGCAAATTAGAGCATGGTCATAGTTTGTTTGATTAAAACCGATCAAGAAATGGCTTAATTACTGCCAGAGGGCGCTGTCAGAGCAGCTGCACCTGCAATTTTATCTCGACTGTCGAGAGGTTTTTATTCTTCAAATTACACTTTTAATCGCTTATTTTTGGATCTTCCTTTTTACACTTGTTATGTTAAACATTGTGGAACCATTCGGAGGAACACTTTTTGCGTTTTATTGCATTTGCATAGTTTTTATCTTCATTTTTTTATTCGGACTTCTTGCAATTATCTACCTTGAACACACGAACATGAAACTTGTTTAGCTGAACGTCGTGGCTGGATGGAGAAGGCCGGAGCCGTAGCATTGTTCATGTTCGCATGCATTGTACTATTACTCGCAATCATGACTCCGGACAGTGGTCATTCCTTGGACATGAATCCCTGTCCAGATAATAGGACGTTTCGCTTTACGAGTGATGAACTTATGAAGCTTCGCTCGACGTCAAAAGGCCGTTTACCACAAGATGCGTTTTCTAAAGCCCCGGTCACATAGGGCCACGGAAGCAAAACGATTCAACACGGCTCTTTGTTCGGAGGCAGTTAACTGTGAATTAACAAAGAATCGTGTTGAATCGTGTTGCTTCCGGGGTCCTATGTGACCGGGGCATAACATTCATTCCCTTTGAATCGCCCGGAAAAAAAAGAGGATGACGTGCCGCAACGAGAAAGAAGACCAGACGTCGCATAAAAACTGTTGTCCTTTCCAATCGGCAACAACGAATCTTTCAACATTATCGATTAAGAACGCTAAGGTATGTCAACAACAAAAGCATTCAATCATCATGTACATTGCTATCTGTGTATTTGGTTAATGTACGATCACTAAAAAAACAAGTTTGATGAATTCGCCACCCTGGTAAATGGAACTGATACTGACATCGTATGTGTAAGTGAGACCTGGTTTAAAGAAAACGATACAAACTCTATATTCACTGTTCCGAACTTCAGTCTGATATCAAAGAGTAGAAGCCTTCAACGTGGTGGCGATGTCGCCATTTACGTGAGATCTTCAATGAGTCCAATCGAGACCCACCATTTAGTATTTATGTTTTACTCTGTGAATTGAAATCATAATTCAGCTATTAGCTGCAACGATTTTTAATCAATAAACCATTTATCTATCTATCTTAATCATCGCAAAATACGAAATGACGACAGCATCGTTCTGCCCAACACATTCAACATGCTTCACGCACAAAATGAATGCGAACTCGCACGCCGCTTACAATACCACCGGTCGCTCCAGCCATTCGACGCTGCTCTGGCTCGCGTGCGAATCGTTTAGCGCACCGTAGGAATAACGCGTGATTGGCATATTCAAAGCAAAAATCGTCTCCTAATATCGTACAACAGTTATATTTAGGCATGTAAAGCCGTTTGTGAATACATCAGCTCGTTTTACATCAATTTCTGCGTCCCGACCATTGCGAATCTATACCTTTAAATGACCCCAAACTGTGAATGTCAGGCTACTAAAATAATAAGACTCAAGTGCATTGAACAGCATTGATTTTTACTAGATCGCAAAATCTCATTAGCGTCCATCTTTAATGTGTCAAACCGTATTTTCAATGAAAAAATATTCTCATTAGACAATGACTGGATTCGTTAAAAATGGAGTTTACTTACATTTTTCTATTCCAATTAATATCCAGAACAAGCTTGTCAAATATTTATCTATTTAAATCGGGCAAACAATTAACATGGATGAACGAATGTAAATTTGTTTGCAATAATGTTAAAAAAAAGTACATGACACTTTTGTTCCATTGGGAATAAAAGTTGACTTTGGGAACGCAACAGTTGTAATGACGTCAGACCTCATTCTGTTTTTCATGGTCTAACCCACTAAACGCACACAGTGCTAAAAAGGTTCTGTAGTAAGTTTCGCAGAATAAGCGCAATAAATGGTGTTCAACAAGCACATTAGATACGGTCTAGTGCTGTCCAAAATGCTCGAATTTGCCATTGAAAAGCCGCATTATGGTAATACTTTTACTGCAGCTCACAAATATCTGAAGCATCATCTCTCCCAAAACTGGTCTATCGGTTTGACGTCGTGAATAGCGGTCGCGTTGCAAAGCGAAAGCCTAGTATTGTCTTTTACTTCATTGCTCTATAATTATCATTGGCTTGCTAGCCACCAGACCAGCGATCTTTACATTTATCCTTCCCCTTTCAGAATTAATAAAGATTTATAAAGGGTGGAACGGGTTAAAATCGATTGTAATGTTCACACAGCTCAATACATGACGTACGGATCTATTCGTCCGTGTTTTCCCGAAGTGACGGGAGACAGAGGGTATTGTTACACAAAATGAGTTTCAAACCTTTTGAAACGTGTCCTATATAGAATTAACATGGTGTTCGATAGGATGCCCGTTGAATTGGCGCTATGTCGGGATTTCCTTCTTGTCATGCAACATTACACTTTGGCTCCGGTCACTTCGTCATGTTCGTGAAAACACGGACGTATTGTCCCAAGGCACTAAAAAAAAAATGCCAGAATTCGAAAATGAATGTATCGTACAGCTTACAGTACAATATGTATTTTATGATTCAAACATGCAAACATTCGCTGAAACCATGACTCAAACACGGTACCAAGAAAAGGTCGAGATCATCGTTGTCAATTATTACACTCCATTGGCTTTTACTTCAAAGCATATTAAGCCTAACCGCGGAATTATGAGGGCGTGGACACATACAGCCCCTCTCCATCCAACACACACACAAACCAAAAGTAGGGTTAACACTTAGAGCCGAAAACTTACGGTTTCAGAAACTACGACAGAAATATGGAAGTTTATACGTGCAACGTGAAGGCAAGTTTAGTAGGGTTCAGACAGTGTTCAGAAATGTATACGTTCAAAATTTCAACGCAAATACGAGCTATTTAAATCCCCAAAGTTAAATGCTTTGATTGACAAGACGAGAATGTAACCCGTGCAAACTCGCCTTGGATTCTTGTTTCAGACTTGAAGGCGAGAAGGCCAACTTGAACAAACTCACCTTCATGGCTGCACGTATAATCCTCCGTATTTATGTGGCAGTTTCTGGAAACCCTAAGGTTTTGGCTTTGAGTGTGAACCCTGTCAATGCAAATCAAAACCGTTTCCGTGCTTTATGGAGCAAAACTGAAGCAACACAACTCAAGGACTTTTCCGCTTTTTTATGCGAGAAAACAATACCCTACAATGCAAAATTCGTGCTGTTTATTTAGGCCGGTTTACTCATAGATTTCAAATTCATGCACGTTTCTTGCCGACGAATATGATTCACGTATGTTCTATAATCCCTTTATACTACACAACCAATGGGAGAACGAAGGGCGCATACATTTTGAATACAGAAATGAACCTAGTCTTTTCAGTGGAAAATACAATATGACGATTTTGTTTCTTTTACTCGCCAAAAGCAAAGATTATTCATTTATGAATAAATTAGGTAATTGTAATTCTTTATGCAAAAACTAGTACTTATTCATTCTAATTTCCGTACATTGTGTCAAAATGAAATGATAAATCAGCAAAATTCTTCATTTGAAACACATCGGCTTTGACATTACCAACGTTGCAAAACTGCAAATTTCACATTCCTCATGAAATATCAAAAATTGATTTTTTTTTTTGTTCTCAACAAGATTTTGTCATCATATTTCATTACATTTAATGAATCTTCTGAGCAGTTCAATTCAATGACTGATACTATACATATATTTAGCTTTGGAAATTAACCCAGTAGATCGACGTTGAATGATCGACTGTGCTCGACTTGCTATGTGAAGTAACTATTAAATGCTTATCCTATTGTATACAAACAATAAACTGTGCCGATGACAGGCAAAGGGTAATACCATTGATAGAATATTGATAATGATAATAATACACGGCTTTTATATAGCGCTTATCAACTCTTCATTAGAACTCTCTAAGCGCTCTACAATTGCAGCATTATTACCCTGACTTTAGCAGTGCAGCTATCAGGCGCATCAGCTTTTTCAAGGAATAAATTTCTACCAGGTACCCATTCACCTCACCTGGGTTGAGTGCAGCACACTATGTTGATGAATTTCTTGCTGAAGGACGCCATATTTCACAAACAAAATTACAAGCGTATATAGGATGTCCGTTGAAATGCAGCTATTATGGATTTATGGATTTTATGGATTTGTTTGTGCACAGCAACTTTATTTTCTCACTTTGTGAAAAGTTCGTGAAGAAACAGCACATCTAAATGTTTGATTTTGCGAACCCAGTGATACCACTCATTACAATTTCTTGCATGATTCTTAATCTATAATTTCTAGTATCTCGTAACACACATTTTTCTGCTGAAAAAAAAATCCCAGAATGAGATATCATACAATGAATAATACCGTAAAATATATTGTGCAATTTCATTTTTGGTGTAAAAATTTACCGTTTTTTAATCCAATTAGCACGCAATAGTTTTTGTTATGTCAGGCAAGCCTCGGACAAGCTTCCGGATTGTCAAAAACAACGTCTGTATACAGAGTAGGCATACAATTTTCATCTTGTAATCCCGTCTAATTGGTACCTTTATAGAGAAATACCAGGAGATCATTGTAAAAAAACAAAAAAAAACATGCGCGGTGCTTCATGACAATCGTTCTTAAAAGGAGAGTCTAGCCCAAAGTGATAGTTGTTTAATAGGAGCAGAAAAATCAGATGAACAGAACAAAAAAAGTTTGAACAACATAATTAACATGAAAGTTATGAATGTTTACATATATAGAAAAATTGGCAACTACCAACGTCATAGGTGCACAACTGACCGTTTATCACATTCATACATTCATATCAAGGTCATGCACAGAATGTTACTTTTCCTCCATAAATATGATTTCCTCAAAACATTAACCATATGATATCTTCATGATAGATAATTTTATGTAGATCCACTATTTGCATGTTTACATTCATACATACTTTGAATCTTTCTGTAAAAATAAGGAATTTGCATCATTAATACAAAGACAATTCTGGTTACTTGTGCACCCATGATGTCACCAAATTGGCAACATCTCTGGAAATTTACACTGATTTGCCCATTTTTTTTCAAATCTTTAAAAATCCATAACTTTTTTTTATTTCTTGTCTGATTTTCTTCAAACTTTTTTTTGTTTTGCTCATCAATTTTCTGCTTCCGTTAAAAAATATTATTTTTCTATTTCTTACTCTTTTAAGATTACGCACGACTTTAAGAAAGACTGGAGTATGTTGATGAGTGTAATACGCATAAGATTCTCGATCATTCAGCGCAAGAACTGATAACAGTCGTGCGTAAAGTTGTTCTTAAAGTCTTTCGTAACTTGGTGAAACGCCGCCCAACTGTTTATTATATCTACAGTGTAACTAAAAAAAAAAGCTCTGACTTTTGATATGGCCCTTGAAACATTATTATTGCAATTGCGATTCTTATTTTAGGCAACATTTTTTATGTATAGAAAGCCTATAACCTCATTTCTTCATGCTTCAGTAAACAATGCTCGGTTTTCTAAATAATGATAATAATAATAATAATACTAATGATAATAATTGTGGATATTTGTCTAGCACACAGGCTCACCTTATCGGGCATAAGAATTTTCTTTCGCCACCTTGTGGGACATGATCTATTCAAACTCACGCAGTCTCCCTCTCTCTCTCTCTCTCTCCCTCTCTCTATTTCTTTCTATCTGTCTGTCCGTCTCTCTTTCTCTCTCTCTCTCTCTCTCTCTTTTTTTTTCTCTCTCACTCGCCTTCTCCCCTTCCTATACCTTTCCCCAACTCTCCCTCCCTATCATGTTTAAGCACATTTCTTCCCTTACATCTCCATGAGACAAAATGTTGCGACTTAAAAAAAAAACCTTAGGTTTTCATGGTTTGCATTCGGGGGTCTTGTGGCTGATATTTCCATTTCTCCAATAACATAACAAATTGATTAGTAAATAATTATGTTATTATGGTCTGCTATCTAATTAATCATTATAAAATTACACATGGATAAAAAAGGATCATTATTTTTCCAACCGAATTTCGGGAAAGAGGTGAAGAGGGGGTTTTAAAAAAAAGTCTACCCCAAAATAAGAGATTTCTAACAGGAGCAGAAAGAAATGAATAGAACCAAAAAAAATTGAGGAAAATCGGACAAGTAATAAAAAGTTATGAATTTATAAAGATTTGAGAAATGGGCAAATCAGTGGAAATTTTCAGAGATGTTACCAATTTGATGACATCATGTGTGCACAACTAATCATAGTTGTGTTTGAATTTATGGTGCAGAATTTATCATTTTTACAGAGAGATACAAAGTTTGCATGAATATAAACATGCAAGTAATTGATCTACAAAAATATCATGAAGATATCATATGGTTAAAGTTTTTTGGGAATCATATTTATGGGGAAAACTTAACATTTTATAATACTGATATAAATGTGATAAATGGTCAGTTGTGCACCTATGACGCCATCAATTGCCAATTTGTCTAAATATATGAACATTCATAACTTTCTTATTATAGTTGTCCAATTTTTCTCAAACTTTTTGTTCTGTATAATTATCTGATTTTTCTGCTCCTTTTGAAGAAATATTATTTTAGGGTAGACTCTCCATTAAAAGAAAAGGGGATATTGGGAGAGAGATGGGAAAGAGAGCCTGAGATAATGAGGAGGAGGAGAAGAAGCTACTGAAAAAGGGAAGAATGACTTGATATCAACATGATCAATTTTCAACTATTCACCACCCCTCTATTGCTAACCATGTACCTCTCGATTTGCCTTCAGCATGGAAAGCAACGATGATTAAAAGATTAACGTTATATTTGATGACACAAATATGACTTTGTATATGATTTTGTCATAATTTCGTCATGATTTCGTCATTCTGCGGTTCACAAGCTGCTTGCAATTGTCCGTAACCTATCTATTCAATTTTTGCGTGGGTTTGATATGTTTAAAACTGTCATTTTCCACAAATATGACGCTGCCAAATCTTCATGCGCTTCAGAACAAAAGGTCATTGCTCACTCAAGCATGAATTGTTTGGGGATTTTTCTATCAATCAAATTTCAAATTGTTCGCTTTCCATACATTGCAAAAATCGTTTCATATAATTGTTTCAGTAGTCATGCCCAAAGTATATTGCATTTTATAAACACATGGTATTATATTCCAATCTAATCTATTACCAACTTCAATTAAGATGCATCGTCTTAATAGATAATATTTTATAAAAAGGAGCATTTCTACATGTGCAAATCCGAGAAATATTCTTTGAAAGTGCGTCTTATTCGGCTTGGAGACAGTATTTTTAACAATGTGTTTGAAATGTGTTAAGTATATAACATAGTTTTAATATCTCTCTTTAGAAATACGCTATACATAAATTTATGGACTTTTAAGTGATCAAAACGGGCAGATTCTCTGATGTAATTCCGTTACCGACATTTTCCATACCTTGGAGCCTTCCGTGTGAACAATTTAAAGGATTCTTCCTCATATGCTACCTCTATACTTTTTACTGCATTTTAAGAGTTTGACCAGTTTCTGAGATTTTACCATTGTGCTATGACAGACAATAATGTAGTTCAAAAATAAACTCCAAGAGAATTAATTTGATTCAGCACTTAATTATTTTGCAATACCACTCTCCTAGCCAAGGGCGGTGGAACCGGGGAGGGGGGCATTCAACGGATTTCCACAAATTCCCCCTAAAAATTCTCTTCATATGCAGAGTACTGTATATGCAGAGTACTGTATATGGTCATATACAGTACTCTGCATATGAAGAGAATTTTTAGGGCGTTCCCAAATTGCCCTGTAATATATAAAGAAAAATTATTATACAATATATGGAAAACATTTGGGAGCTCTCTCACTCACAAAGGTGATGGTAAGGGTAGCATAGATCACCACAATTCAACATATATTGTCATAATAGT
>BQKZ01001444.1:55578-69325 GCA_036244855.1 Temnopleurus reevesii
CAAAATTCGTTCTGCCGCGCTTGCTTCTAGCGCACATTGTACAATGGAAAGAACGAATATTTACGTGTTTTAATTCATCAACGTTCTGCTACAGAGACCTGACCTTTCCTTCACAACCATGAAAAGAAAACCTCAATACGCCATGAATTTTATTAGTGACGAATTTCTGCTCCAAAACGACCAAATCGTCATTTACGAAATGAATGGTGAATTGATCGACAGGACAGAAAGCGAAACAGATCCGGCTTTGCATGTTTTGGTTTCGTGTGAGTTGTTGGAATTTGTTTCGTGGGTTTATTGGATTTGATTTTAGCCGAGGAATATGGAGGAGACTTACCCCATGTCCGACGTGAGTAGGATGGAAGACGCCGCTAGTCCGTCTAGGAACGATTCCCGTAGGACTTGGTTTATCTATGATCCACTAACCATGTAAGTTAGACAGCATGTTAAAGAATTTTAGTGTATAATTAGCATTCAGGAGATTCTAGGAGTGATATTTTCATTTTGAGAAGGCAAATTTATTCACGAATTATGAAATCTATGAACTTGACTTCGGATTCAAGGCTTCAAATGTTTCATTCAGCATGGTTCAAGTCATGAGATACTAATTTAAAGGAGTTTGTAGCCACTCGATTCTTTTTAATGTTGATTCACTAATGCTATTCTTAAGCAGATATCGTTATATCAACTTTAACAGCCAATGTAACTGAGAAAACAAAAATGTATTTCCCAATTTTCCTATATTTGCTCATCATTATCATGGGCGACCCTGCCTACAAAAGGTGTTGGCGATTATGGTCCACCACATCCATCTATTTAAAATGTGTATGAATTATAAAATAATGAAATATGTGATTATGATTCATGAATGAAATCTACGATGCCGCTAGAAGCAGGAAGCAATTTTATCAAAATAATAGTTTCTGATCTCGTTTATAAACTTGTACATTGCTGTTCAGAATGATTTTTGTCATATTGATACAAATACTGTGTTTATTCTTCATATGAAATGTGATAAGCATATATGCTTATTACATTAATTATATTGTTATATTTTCATTTTTATATTAATATGTAGTAATTATATTTATTTATATTAATTTTTTTATTAATGTAATGTATAATATGTAATATATTAATATTTATTGATATATAAATATCAATATTTATATTATTTATTCATATTAATATTTATATTGTTAATATTATATCGTTATATATGACATTTCGTCAAATGTTATTTGCTAGGTTTAATGAGGTGGTACAATTGAGAACCGAGGTGTACTGAACTGTCTTATCTAATGCTAACTCCACAACACAGACAAAAAATCGCTTTGATTATAGACGAACATGTCTAAAACGTTTGCGTGAATTTGCGAATATTTGACAGATGTTTAAGAATGAATCAAACATTTATATTTTTTGTCAAATATATCATTTATATTGTCTAGTAGTATTCTATTCATGTGTAGAATTTTGTTTTTTCTTCTTCATTAACAATATTTCAGAAGTTAGATTAAAATATGTACCCATATATATTATTCATCGAGAAAAGGGCGTCATTGTTGTGTCCAAAGACTATAAACGAGGGCATAAAAAGCACTAAGAATACGCTTGTTGTAGAAAAGTAACGAGCATAACGTCATCACCCACATCACGTGACCTAAAGGTATCATTTTGCTAAAAAATATAACAGTCTATTTAAATGATACTTAAATGGCTTTGCAATATGTACAACTTTCTTTTTCACTCTCCGATTTTGTTCAAGACTTGTTGATATGTTTGTCTATTTTTTCGCTTTCAATCAAGGCAAGACGTCTGAGCGTTGTTACAAAAAAAAGTTTCGAAAGGCCTCGAAGAAGAGAATAAACACCGCCCTGGATCCTCCTTTAATTCCCCACACTTTCTACAAAAAGACTATTCAAATTAGAATCAATATTGTGTAATAATAATTATCTATTCAAAATGAATAGAGTTTTCGTTTCATCACATCATTCTGAAAACACAACGTTTTGTTTTCATGAGATGAAGCATCAAACACAACACGAATTCTATGAATTTTGAATGCCCTTCGCTCACAACATTGATTCAAATTTGAATAGACTATTTTCGAGAGTGCAGACGTCCCGACTGTTTGAGTTCCGTGTTTGTAGTTTCAGCATAAGAATTAACAAGAATCCATCTAAAACGTGAATAAGTAAAAATTCTATGAAAAGGCTTTAACAAATGAATTTTTCCTATTTGAAGAATTGGACAATTCATGAACAATTCAATTCAATTCACTCCAATAGTCTACAGATTATGACAATGGCCTGGTATCAAAGAGGTCACGGGTTGGAATCTCTATCAATATGTATTATGATTGTTTGTATTTGTATGTATGTATATATATATATATATATATATATATATATATGTATTTGTTGTTGATTGTGAATTGTTAGGTTGGCTCTGATTAAGGGGTCATCATTTCGATTCCGTCTTGTTTTCACTGTGAGCTGCACTGATGAGCTCTAATAAGAGCGAAACAGTTCTGTCTGCAGATTCAGTATGTATATATATATATATATATATATATTTATAAATCAAAATAGTGTTCTGCTCGGATAAATAATGTGTATATAAATCAAATATGGAAGAAAACTCCGTGTGACGATGTATATGTATGTGTGTGTGTGTGTGTGTGTGTGTGTCTGTCTGTCTGTCTATGTCTGTGTCTGTCCGTCTGTGTCTGTGTGTACAGAAGTTTGACGTCTGCTATTATGTGTACCAATTTTCGCTATTTCATTTATTCATCATATTCGGACGGGCAGTTTATCAGTTCCCTTCATTTTTGTCCACAGATTGTTACATAACTTTGTGTTTGTGTGTGTGTATGTGTGTAGGTGTGTTTTGTGGGGTTCCAGTTTGTGTGTGTGTTTGACTGTGTGTAAGTATGCATAATCCTCTTTCCGTGTGCATACATTACTCATTTTGATTAAACAAATTGCTTTTGGCTTGAACCAGTCACTTGGCACAAAAGGGATTTTTACATTTTAGGGGGAGATTGTTTGTTGTTTAATCATGTGTGGAATGATTCAATTGAAAATGATACCAAAATATGGAGAAATGAATGAATGAACATATTATCCGACCTATTATAACACGTTTATGCTTCAAGCAATATATCAATTAGCTGATTAGATGGGGATTTTTTTCCCAATTACAGACACGCTCGTCTTTTCACGAGGTTTCCATTCATAATGATCATTTTACAATTAATCAGCATCATCATCCTCACATTCCTAATGATCTGACACCCCTAACTCTGACAAAGGGAGTGCTCAAGCCCCAAAGCCCCCCCCCCCCTTCGGTTCGCACATGTAATGAAAATTAATTTTCTTTCTTCCCAATTACAGACACGCTCGTCTTTTCACGAGGTTTCCATTCATAATGATCATTTTACATTTAATCAGCGTCATCCTCCTCACATTCCTGATGGTTTGACAACCCTAACTCTGACAAAGGGGGTGCTCAAGTCCCAAAGCCCCCCCCCCCCCCCGATTTGCGCATGTCATGAAGATTAATTTTTTTCTTACCAAATATAGGCACGCTCGTCTTTTCTCGATGTTTCCATTCATAATGATCATTCTACAATTTATCAGCGCCAACCTACTCACATTGATGATGGTTTGACACCCCCTAACTCTGACAAAGGGGTCGTACTCAAAAGCCCCAAAGCCCCCCCCCCCCCTTCCGTTCGCGCATGTAATGAAAATTTGTTTTTCTTTCTTCCCAATTAAATTACAGACACGCTCGTCTTTTCACGAGATTTCCATTCATAATGATCATTCTACAATTAATCAATGTCATCCTCACATACAATGACATAACTGACGGTTCGACACCCCCTAACTCTGACAAAGGAGCCGTACTCAAAAGCCCCAAAGCCCCCCCCCCCCCTCCCACTCCGGTTCGCGCATGTAATGAAAATTCATTTTCTTTCTTCCCAATTACAGACACGCTCGTCTTTTCACGAGATTTCCATTCATAATGATCATTCTACAATTAATCAGCGTCATCCTTCTCACATTCTTGACGGTTTACATCCACGGGCCACCAACATTTGATGATGCTTCAAGTGTAAGTATTTTTTTATATTCAAACGCTATCGGGATTAAGCAAAAATAATAATAATGGTATTGATATTGATTGATATTGGTAATAATAACAGCAGTAATGATACAAGTAATGAGTATTGTATTAATTATGATAATCATAATCAGAAGAAGAAGAAAAGAAGAAGAAGAAGAATGATAGTAGTAATAAAAATGATAATAATCATTGATAAGAGTAACATGAGCTTGTTATCATTATCATTATTTTTTATCATTATTTATTGTTATCATTATTATCATTATTATTATTATTATTATTGTTATCATTAACCACTGCCATGTTCCTCTCGGTACAAGGCTGCAACATTGTTCTGCAGTTCAGAAGATGAGGCATAGGGGGTGTTGTTCAAAAGTTGCAATTGATCGCAAGTTCCAGTTGATCGGAATGCGCTAATCAAAATCATTGTTTCATGCGCGTCTTTTTAAATGCGTAGACCGCGCGCGAATGAAAATGCGCGTTACAATTTGCAAAGTTGCAGTTGATTTGCAGTTGATTTTGAGCAACACCCGAATAGTCTGACTGCCCTGTCCTTACTCATACTCTGCAGAATTATTAGTGCACCCCCAAATGTTTGCCTCACACATCCCCATTAGCTAACCTATTCTTATGATAATGATACTGATAATGACAATGATGATAATAATAATAATATTAATCGTGATAATAATAATAACAATAATAATAATAATAATAATAATACCAATAATGATAATACTACAAAAAACAATGACAAAAATAACATATTATCAAGAAAATAATACCGTACTCTACATTTTTCATAGGGCATCGAAGCACGTGGGACACCAATCCATGATCACATCGTCCCTCTAGAAAACATCCTGATTGGATCCGATTTACTTATCTCGATGCCGACCGTAACTTTGGATCCGAGATCGCTCCCAATCACACCGGAGAATAACATACCACAGGAGAATATGAACACCAGCTCGTATACCGCGGGTACTCCTTCAATTCCTATATGTGGTAACCCAAGTAAGTTTTATCATTTCAATTCAGTTCAATTTTACTTCTATTTCCATAAGAGATATGCAATGCAATAATAAAGAATTAATGCAATGATAAAGTAAAATGACTCAAGAAGTAATGATTAAGGATCGCGAAAAAAAAAGAGCAAAATGCAGAAAAGTACTACGTAATTGAAATATTAAATGCTTGGAAAATAACATATGAAGAAAGTGGAAGTTCACTGGAAAGCTTTATACTTGTTTAGATGTGGACACCTCAAATATTATTATGATTATTATTATGTATTATTATTTATTCGGCAAATTCAAAACAAAACAATTGCAGTATAAGTAAAGGATACAAAGATAAAAGAACTAGGGAAATGAATAATTAATTTAGACCAGCAGTTGGTTTGAGAGGGCTGCCGGGGCGTGGAAAAGGAGAGCTCAATCTCCATAATCCGCAGGTTTTCCATCCCAACCCTCTCAAACCAAATGCTGGTGAAGACACGTGAATACAGACATTGATATAGAATACATTAGGAATACAATGTGAGCAGTATGATGTATCAACATGACTATTTAAATGATCTTATTTGGATTGCTAAGTATTGGAAATGATAATGTATTTTATTGAACGCATATTATGAATTTTTGTCAAAATATTAAATATGTTTAGCAGAATATATAAAGCCTCTATAACCCCTTGCAAGTTCTGATGCCATTAGATATGTAATTATCAAATCAAATAGACCAATAAGAAGTAATACATAATTCAATTCAATTCAAACATCACCACACCAGAGTGAATCAGTATTTATATGTATATATTTTAAGAGAGAGAGGAAAAAAAGTTAAGGAAAGAAAGGGAAAAGAGTTTGACCAGAATTATAGATATTATGATTACAAACATATAAGGTCAGGACAGTGAAACAACTTACATATAACGTCTCGAGAAAGGCAATGATATAAACCGTAATGTTAAACTATTCTGGCTTCTTGTTTGAGATTCCTGTTTTATTTCGATTCCTATCTGCTGAAATCCTAGTAAGTTCCACTATACAAACGCATTTGCAAACTCTATAATTTTCACCACCGACAATAGGCGATATTAAACGATATGTATAACGATAGCCTCTGTATCACGCTGTTGAGGTTGGGGAGGTGACTTCCGGTTAAGGAAGCTAATACACGTTCCACGTCTGTCATTTTGGAAAGTTGCTAATTTTTCTTGGGTAAATATCAAGAGAGGTGCTTGATGCTGCATCAAATGAACACACCTTGGAAATATCTAAAATATTATGTAATGTCGGTGGCGAGAATCAGTGAAGAAAATTTCTCGGATAGTGGGTAATAGATACTTTCCATACAGCCGTTCCACAATATATGATGGGGTCACATAAATTCGTATCCCTTTTCTAGAGCATTTTTGGATCGTGGTACTTAGCACAATATATCTCTTAAAATACAAAATTATTTTTTAAAATCTTGGCACGAAATGAAACTAGATATTTCAGGCCTCAAATATTTCCAAAAATAAAATTAATCCACGAAAGAATCACGGAGATATCGCGATATCAAAATACGATTGACGAAACGATCGCATCGCTCCATGCTGGAAAATGGCGAGAATTGTCAACAAATTGTGTCATATAAATTCGTAGGCCCCGTTTTGAACAAGATTTACCATAAAATTGCTTCCATCTAAGATGCAAAATTTACAGTAGCTGACCACAAAATATCAAGGAATCGAATGGTATGTCTGCTTACTTACAAATTTGATGATTTCTGTCTGAAAATTGGAAGGATTCACTTCAGTGTCGCAAGACCCGTGTTTTCTGCAAATGCAAGCAAATCTGCCGATCTTTTGGCAATATTTTCATTGTTTTGGGTCCTTTTGCTAAGAAAATTTCCAATTTTGGCAAATAAACAACGCTCTTTACGATGGTGATGTTAGATTTGCAATATTTCATCGATTTTGTAGAGATTCATAAGATGTACGAATTAATATGATGCGCGAATTAATGTGACAGCATTAACAGAATTTAATGGTTTAACGGTGTTATTTCCGGCCCTTGTTTAATCTGTTAATTCGAGAATATGGCGAAAAGTTGAGAGATAGCGCTATCTTGATTACCAGATCGGCCGTGTATAGTGAATGACGAAATACAATACCATTATGTAAAAAAAAATGCAAAGACCTTAAGTTAGCTAATTTTCGTCCTTTAAAAGAAGACGACTAATTAACTCTCTTTCAATTTAATAGCGTATGCAAATTCGGCACAGTGAGGGTTTTGCAAAGAGATTTTTCTTCATCGCGTTATGTTATTTCGCCATTCAATTTGCACAATTGGTCCGCGGTCTGGCTGTCGTAACAGCACTCTCTCTCTCTCCCTCTCTCTCTCTCTTTCTCTCTCGGTTGTTTGCAATATTTTCGGATAAACGAAATCTCGATACAAGGATAATACTCCTGACTGTTTAAAGCGTCTATAACATTAATGAGAATCAATCATTGTGTGATTTTGTATGATTCTAGGTGGGACTAGTTTCAGAACGGTATATGGCCCTCGTTCTCCGGCGGTGGATCTACTTACTCTCGAATCTCTCCTATCTATGTGTGAGCATGACGATGCATTCGTACGAGAAAGTGACACATTCGACGAGTTCTGCACCAGACAACCCGATTCCCCATCGGAATGCTGCCCCACGTGGTCCATCCCCAACTACAAAGCCGCCCTCAATGGTAGATCGTCGTGTGGAGAACTAAAGGCTGAGGATGTCGCCTTCGCCAGGGCGCTGATACTGGAATGCGCTCCTTACTACACGATGGGACGATTGGGTGCCGAGTGTGGATCGGGTGTTGCTTGCCCGGGTGTGCCGTCAAACTGCACTACGTACAACGCAATGTACGTCATATTTTATGCCAACTCCCCGAGCGAATTCTCCCGCCAAGTGGCAGAGACCGGTGACGTCACACTCACCATATCCCTCCAGATTGCATCGTTGCAGTCGCATGAGCAACTGCTTTATGAAGAAATAGAGAATGAACGCGACAACGATGATACAGATGTCACCGAGATTCTAACAGTCGGAACAACTCGAGTCGTTAAGTATTTACTTATAGGACAACCTCTCATGCAGGATCTCATTTACGCCGGTATTGGAGGCGCATTCGTGCTCCTTATAATGTGGTTGTATTTAAGTTCATTGTTCATTGCCATCATGGTCATATTCGAGATCATATTCTCCATATTGTTAGCCTACTTCTTTTACTTTGTCGTGTTCCGACTAACATTCTTCGCCTTCGGAAACATGCTTGCCATCATCCTGATCTTGGGGGTAGGAGCCGATGACGCGTTCATCTTCTATGACATGTTTGAAAATCTAAGGAGAAAACACCCTGATGCAGAACAGGAGTTTGTGCTGAAAGAAACAATGAAGCATGCATTCCCTACGATGTTCGTCACAAGTTTTACGACAGCCTCAGCATTGTTCGTCAACATCGTCAGTTCGGTAACCAATATTCGACTCTATGGAATCTACGCTGGGACAGTGGTCTTGAGCAATTTCGTCTACACAATGACCTGGTCTCCAGCAGCTGTGATAATCTATGACAGATATTTTAGACTTCTATATGGCCCACGATCGACTGGTAGCAGCAGAAAAGAGCAATCTTATTTCCAGAAAATGAGGAGCTTTTGGCATATGCTACGTGATTTCTTTCGGCGCATCTTTGAGGTGTATATCCCGATGGTTGCATTCAAACGAAGTTTTCTCTGGATTATCCTCTTCACTGCCTTATCCATCGGATCTACCCTAGTGGTCTTCTGGCGACCACAGCTCAGGATCCCTACTTCGACTACAGAGTTTCAAATCTTCTCGCTCAAGCATCCACTCGAATTGTACGATCAGGTATACAGATCAAGTTTTGATATTGAGAAGGCAAAGTTGAAACCTTTGCAGTTCATCGTCGTATGGGGCGTCGTTCCGGTTGACAATGGCGATCATTTAGATCCAACAAAACGCGGCTACATTCAATTGGAAGACGATTTTAATTTCGACGACCCTGCATCCCAAGTTTGGTTGCTCGAATTCTGCGCAGAAGTTCGCGAGCAAGATTTTTACACCTCCTCATCATACGTTTTCGAAGATTGTTTTATTGAAAACATGAAAGATTTTATGGAAACGCCGTGTGTTCCGTCAAAAAACGAATCCGATCTCTCACCATGTTGCGGACAGACATCCTTTCCTTACTCTGCAGAGTTGTTCAGAGAATGCGCACCAAAATACGCTGCATTCTTATGTCTATCGATCCCCGGTGGGTGCTATGGACCAACTCCCGGACTTCGCTTTGACTCCGAAAACAACGTCGTTGCTTTTTTCATACAATTCCAGAGTACTGCATTGTCGCAGCTGGAATTCGAACCCGTCATGGAGTACTACGAAATCGCGCTTGAATGGGTCGAGGAAAAGGTTGGAACGGCTCCTGAGGGTTTGCAGGATGGCTGGTTCGGAACATACAGTCTTGCCCAGCCGTTCTATGTCGACTTGATTCTCCATCTTCAACAAGACACGCCGCTGGCTCTTGGATTATCCCTCATCATCGCGCTGATAGTTCTACTCGTTACCAACAGGAACATCCTCATCGCTTTCTACGCCACACTGTCAATCGGCGGCGCGGTTATTACGTCTGTTGCCATATTTGTTCTGATCGGATGGCAGCTCAATGTCTTTGAGTCTGCTTTGATAATCCTAACCGTTGGCCTTGCTACGGACTTCACCCTACACTACGGTGTAGCCTACGTCTTAGCTCCACACGATGATCGGCAAGGTCGTGCCCGGTATTCGTTGTCCACTCTCTCTTCTGCGAACACGATGGCTGCGCTGTCGAGTGTCGTAGTCGGTGCGTTGATTCTACCGGCAAACGTCTTAATCTTCTACCAGCTGGGAATCGCTCTGGAAATTGTCAATACTGTTAGCTGGGCATTTGGAACTTTTTTCTTTTTGCCACTTTGCTATGTGGCTGGACCACAAGGAACTTGCTGTCAAATTTACTGCTGCTGCTGTCGTAGAAAATAATTAAGCATTTTTTCATATACTGAATGGTTCAAAATATGATGACGTTGATATTCTAACGGTGCTCCTCATGCAAGTTTCAATATATGGGCTTTAAGTTACAAATGAAAATGTGTAGAATTTATTTTTCGTTTCAATGCTTCCTCCAGTTTGATTAATCCAGAAGAAACTGCTGTCTTTGTATAATTTTAAAACTATAATTTGGTGAGATTCTCAAAAACACTGTTTGTTGCATTTGCCTAAAGTTCAAGGATACTGATTATTTTATGCTCCACTGAGCACCAGTTTCATCCACAAGACCACCTTTGTTATGTTTTCAAATTCATTCACGTTTACCCCTAAGACGACCTATGTATTCAGCAGTCAGAATGTTACTTACGTACAATAACGTTGCTATGTTGGAAAAACGCTATAGATTGACCAACCTAGAGCAACAACCGCTGTACGCTATCGACATTCCTTCTATTCAAATGCGATTATCTCATATATTTTGTCATTGTGTCTTTTGACAAAGAAGCGTACATTGAATCCGAATACATTGCAAAAGTGGTCTATTAAACATTAGAACTATCATGGTTAAAACTTAATTTGCTGCCTTGTCTGGAAACGCATATTAATTTTCATTACGGAATTGGATCCCAAAAATTCTTTATTCATTCCTCAATTGATCCGTTAAAATCATGCATTTTAATACACTTCGCTCACCAGAGTACATAAGAATGTGCATTTAAAGTAGATTCTTTCCGCTATCTTTATACTACATTTTGAGAGTTTGACCGATCTCTGTAACTCTGCCACTGAGGTATAACAGAAGAAATGTAGGAAAAATTGGCACGTGATTCCGTTACCGCGGTGTAAATTTCCCCACTGTTTAAGGTTTCAACGAATCGGGATTTTTTTTCTTCTTCGTCGTGGCTATATGATTGTAAACCGGTGAACCGTGAAGAAATAAATTTTAATAATTCGTCTTAGGATATGAACGAAAAAATACAATATCTGATCATTTTGTAATAATTTAATACTCATATACACTTAACACACTCATCGTTCATCGCACACTTATAATTTTTGTGCAATTATCAAAAGTGTTTTTTAATCGTGTGCTCCATAGAGCAGGAAGGGTTTGTTGTTGTTTTTTGCTTGTATTTGGGGGCGGCTTTATGAGGTAAAGGGATGACTTCATTTTGTTGTTCATGATTACTTAGTTTTAAAAAGACAGTAAATTAAGTTCAAATGATTCATTTGAAAGACATTATCCGCAACAGTGTATAAATTCATATGTTATTATGACTCCTAGGCGGTGTTTCACCAAGATACGAAAAACTTTAAGATCTACTGGTATCAGTTCTGTGGCTGAATGCGCGTAATATCATGAATCATTACGCACTCAAATGGATACCAGTCGATCTTAGAGTCATTCTTAAAGTCTTTCTTATCTTCTGATCTTGGTGAAACACCACCCAGGGCGGTGTTTTGCCAACGACTTTAAGAAAGACTGGAGTACGTTAATGAGTGTAATGCGCATATAAAGATTCTTGATCATTCAGCACAAGAACTGTTACTAGTCGTAGATTTGTGAAACATCGCCGTGGTAATATCTGTACAATATGCGCTAGACTGGCAATAATATAATGGTGCGAGGTTTACTTAATCGATGCTTTTGTGTTTCAAGAGTTACGAATGGTGTATGTGCTTAGTTGAAGTACAATTGATTTATATATTAATTTTGTTCAGTGAAGCTGTATCCGATATATGCCTATTAAATGTCATATTGTTGACTATATAAATCAAATACCTATCTGGATATTGTACAAAATATTACACTGTTTCAAATAATTCAAATTTTAATTTCATTGAGTCTTCATTCGCGTTGAAACCACATAAAATTATCGAAAAAGACATGAATGAATACATAATTATATTAAACAAGAAAGGTAATCTCCGCTGAAAGATTAAATTATTTTTTTTAATTGGGCGTGTGGCTGAATTGAGGACGTCATGTATATGGTTACAGTCCACGATTGGGCTTTATACGCAAACTTTCATGCTCTATACCTGACTCCGTATAAAACGCAGATAATCAAATTAACGTGAAACTGTGAATATTTGAAAAATTAAAGGGTTTCTTAACACAACCATGGGCCGTGTCTGGATTTTTCAGAAGGTGTGCGTTTAAAAAGATGTTCTGACATGTCAGTACTTTGCATTACATTTCGGCTTCAAGATAAAAGAGGGAGCGTTTGCACCATTTGATGTTTTCGCCATTTTTTTTATTTTCCAGCTCATATTTTGAAAGTGGGTGCGTTCGAACCCTCTGCAAACCTCTATCGCCGGCAATGTATTTTAATTAAACTAAGTAAATAGTCGAAATTACCACAATTAAACAAGCGCCATATCTAAACGCCAACTGAAAGTATTGGAAAATGTGACTCATGGTTGTACGTCACAAGCCGACGCCCTAAATTATCCTCAAATACACCATTATCTTGACCATCAAACGGGATACAGGCACTAACAAAATGCACTATCACGCACACACCTTGGTACCCTTTGGAGCACGAGCCCCCCCCCCCCCCCCCCCCCCCCCCCCCCCGGCCCCCCTGGGGGGCCCCCCCCCCCCCCCCCCCCCCCCCGGGGTCAGTGCTAGGGGCGCCACAATGCTGAGGACCACAAAGTATTACTTGATGATTTTTTTAGTTTGTTGATTTGTCCCCCCCCCAAAAAAAAAAAAATAAAATAAATAAAAAAAAAAAATCATAATAATAAAATAAATAAAATAAAATGAAATAAATAAAAACACCGATACTGGTGCCAATTATGAGCTGATGACCTTTTTTTTTCCTTTCCGGCTTGTCAGAGCCCCAAGAGGGCGCAGAATTTTAAATTGGTCGAGCCCCGCGCCTTTAGATCCTTTGTGCACGCATGATTATATTATTGAACATTCTTGATTTTTCAATCTACATTATTGTGAAAGGGTGGGCACCGTTGTGTATAATTTATTAGTATATTTTATCAATTTGAAGAGGAAAAACAAATACAAGAATAAAACAAGATGGTGAAAGAAACATTATAAAAAAAAAAAACTGATCTAGAATATATACATGTAAATGGTGATGAAGAAAGAGGAGGATAAACAAAAGAAGAAGAGAGGTTCGTATGTCAATGAATATCACCAGAAAAGAAAATCTGGTGTAATCATGGCGACTAATCATTGAGTGTACAAGAGGAAGTGTAATTGATATAGATTTCAATTCAATTCAATTCATTTATTTTCACTTCATCAGAAATAATACAAAGTATAATGAACATTTACAAAAAAAGTTGAATAAAACTCTGTATAACAAAAGTATAATGAACATAACATTGACAATTATTGTACAAAGCAGTTGACATACAAAGTAAAAAAATACATTTTATGGAGTGCTTTCTTTCTTTTTTTTAATAATAGGAATACTGATGAAGTGGAGGGGTCCGCTAAAAAGCAATGCTTGTAGAGTGCGGACCCCTCAAAGAAAGAAAATGAACAATAGGAACTCATAATCAGAAAT
>BQKZ01001444.1:79696-99417 GCA_036244855.1 Temnopleurus reevesii
CCCAAACCCCCCCCCCCCCCCCCCCCCCCATGAACTGAGATGACTGAAATATCCCAATGGGATTAGGGTTAAGGGTGTAAACGATACAACTATATATTGTACTCTTGAACCAGCCTAATCATTTTTTTTCATGGACAGCCTATTCAAATATTTCAACACTGGAACTCATCAGTTTGAGTAGATTTCTCATTATTTTCAATATTATGGCGTATCGTTTTGACGCTATCAAGCATAAAATATAACTGAATTCAAAAGAACATTATTTTTTATCAGTTTTGAACAAACTTAATAGGCCGTTTCAAGATTGTGGGAGCATGTTTTAGGGTGCAATATTGCATTTTTTCATAAAGAGGCAATCATTTACGAAATACATGAATTTAAAAAGAATCCGATAATTGTGTGGGGTTCCAGCTCACGCCATGACAAAAAAAAATCGCCTTATTTCTATTTACCGACTAAGATGTGTATCCGCTCTTATTAGGTCATTAGAACTGGGGCCTGTAACATAAAAGATGCAATTAAACTTACGATAAATATTTATCGTAAGTCTATGGCAAAACATGTACCATAGAGATACGATTAATTGCAAAATCCATCGTATCTCTTTTATGTTACAGGCCCCTGCTCTGACATAATTTCACTGGAGATTGATCGTCACGATTCTCGTATACGGAGTCCTTGTTTGATGTCGTATATAGAAAGAAGCGTACAGCTTATTCGGCAGATCGTTTGGTTTGAAATGAAGTGATCCCTTATGAAACGGCCTCGAATCCCACAGCTGCCGCCTTTTTGAAACAATTTGAAGATAAAAAAAATCTTACCCACTAAGGAAAAGGAGTAATATTTTGCACTTTCCTGAAAATTGCACCCAAGCAAAAGGGTGCTCAGTCCAGGCCGGTGTTCCAAATAATTGCAAATATGCATGGTACATGAGGATTCCGCACACCTCGTGAGATGCGTGCGAATCAAAACACCATTTTTAAAACTGTCATTTCTTCTTTGAAATAGAATGAAATTTAATGTTTTTGGTCTTAATAGAAAGAAGAAGAGTCATTCTTCTCAATCAACTTTTTAAATTGAACTAAACTTTTTATATAAGAGGGTAAAATTTAGATAAAAAACATGCCACAAAAATATTCTGAACAAGGTTTATCTTCATGTTTCTACACTGCTATTTGTATTTGAGCCAACATAATTTTAATATCATACAAAAGCTGAGAATATCTAGTTTCTGAATATGCCATTCAAAAATTCTGACAGCCTGTAGAAGAGTCAGCATCCACAAAGATATAAGTCAAGAGCATTTTCAAGTTTGGAAAAAGATGATACTGCAATCTTATTGGTCAAAGAGCTACACACCTCCAAATTCCCAGATGTTTCCCAGCTGTTTCCGCGATGTGGCCTCTCCAAGGTCACACTCCCCATGTGGTAATCCCTTCAAATCACCCGCCCGTGGGTGCTTGGCTTCCTTATTCAGCCAATCAGGAGACTGGGTTTCTTGAAACTCAGAATTTTCAAAATCTTTTCTTGTATTTGGTTAAGAAATCAGTGGATGCTGACCCTTCTACAAGGTACCCCATATTAGAAATATTATAGGAGTAAAGTACACATTCCAAGCTTTATCATGATATCAATTTTAATGTGGCTCAAAAATTAAAGTTTTGCACAATAAGGGAAAGTTCGAAGAGGAAGAATTTCTATTTCAATGAACCATTTCAAGCCTAAAATTCCCCTATTTTTCAAACCATCTTGGTAAAAATACTGAAGTATTTGTAAAGTGTAACATTTACTCTATAAAATGGAGCAACTAGTTTTTATTTTACTCGAAAATAAAAAGGCGAAATTAGAGGATCAAAAAGTCCCTTCATTCACTTGAATTTGTAAGGAGCAGGGTTAGACAGCGAGGCCAGAAAAATAAAAGCCTCTGTGAAGCTCATTAAAAACCCCTTGTGCCATATGACTGGTGTTGCAATTAAGGTGCGATGTTACAGTTGCACTCTTCTTAAACAATAAATTCAAAAGGTCTCTCTCTCCCTCTCTCTCTCTCTCTCTCTCTCTCTCTCTCTCCATCTCTCTCTCTCTTTCTCTCTCTCTCTCTCTCACTCTCTCTCCGCTAATCAAATATCATATTTAAGTTGAACTTAACGATCTTACAGATCGGGGACAGTTAAAACAACAGTTTCGCATTCATTTGTTGACCTGGACGACAATTCTGAACAGCTTCTTGCATTCCTTCAAATTCAGTTACCTACTGATCATTCACAGTATTCGTATTTAATTGATTGAAAATCTAGAAATACGATTGACTTAAAATTCTTTCAATTGCGGTTCTCAAAACCTAGAAACCCCATTCATATGTTCAACGATGCAATTAAAAAGCATGAAGGCTCAAACCTATACGATTTTTCTCTATTAATGATAAATTGACATCGACAAATACTAACATCGGCAATAGAACAGTTTTATGTAAATATTGGTGAATCTTTGTTCATTTTCGGTATCGACAGGTACGGATTCTACAATATAAAACATTTAAAAATCTTATCATTTTATTTTCCATATTTTTTAATTGAGGGCAATTCATTTGAAGAGAGCCATGTAAACGAATCTCAATCATCAATATTGCGATAATGATTCATTCAATTTAAAAAAAAAAGATTGGAATATCAATACATCACGTTTATGCGTGCATTAACAAAAATGATATACCGTATACATTGCTACAGGAAGATGAATGTGATATATCAAGTTTCTTCGAGACCAGTACACTTAATATTAGTATAAAGCAGCAATCATGCTTTGAAAAGTATCACAAAATATATCATTGCACTGTCGTCAACATCATTGATATCATTTTCATCATTTTCATCTTCATCGTAGTGCCTCTCTTTATCATTATAGTTATCGTCATCATCACACTCAAAAGTGTCCCTATATTTCTACAGTTATATGTTTTTATTCTTCCCTTTTTTTGTTGTTGTTGTTGCTCTTCTTCTTTCATTCATGTTTTAAGCTTGCATTTGTGATGTTTTCCTTAAATGTATCGTGCATGACCCCCATTTTCGCTAATCCCAGGAGGATAATTATCGTACTTTTTTCAATCCGGTTCATTTTGGAATCCAGTGTATTTTTTTGGTTTTAGACCCTGGATCGACAAAGAAAACTGTGGCACGATTAGGCCTCGACGTCAGAAGGCTACGTCACAATGCATCTCGAATGTAATCCCTGTCGTTGACAAAGCACATGCGTATAATGAGAACCTTCGGACGTTTATTAGAGATTGACGTTCCCGATTTTCGAAACTTGAGTGTGTTTCTCAGGCGCAAGTCAGGGGGAAATTTAAGAAATAATAATTTTTTTCTAGTGCCGAAATATTTTTGATTAGGGGATATTCCCCCTCCTCTTCTTCTATTCATTTCCAAAAATATGCAATTGGGAGTATGTTTTCATAATTTCCCGTCAAAAACTCTCAAATCGGGATCAACGGCATGCCGAGCAAAAGCCTAACGTATTCCACCCACATAAAAGGAGTATCTCAAAGAATATTTCCAAGACAGGGGTCCAAAATGATTTAAAAATGTGTGTGATTGACTTTGTGAGTGGGTGGGGGCTGAGATGGAAATAAGCTAACCTGGGCCCTGTAACCATGGAAAAATAAAATAAGTTTGCAAGCAATCGCAAAAAAAAAATTGTTCATGATTTCCCATAGGCTTTCGATTGATATCAATCGCACGATCGATTGGAAAGCTTTATGTTCAGGGGCCCTGGAAGGAATAAATTTACAGGTGGGCATCAAAATATTGATTATTGTTGTTAAAGGTGATCAGGCTAAAACACATGTAACACGATTCGAGCATTGTGACAAATCATGGATATAATAATATCCATGGACAAATAGATCCCTTAATATTCTTGTACCGTCATACCATTGTTACTTTAGTTATCATCGTTTTAGGGTTTCCCAGTTAATCTTATACTATTTACAAACACAAAAATGCATTTTTAGCGTTTAATTTTGCGCAGAATACATTTAGGGTTCGCAGGTGATTTTGATGAAATTGAATGACGGAAATTAAGTCAATTAAGAATAGCAATTGGAAATCTTTTTATTAGGTCTATATTTACTTTCCATAATATTGTTATCAGAATCATTCTTAACCAGTTAACAGTTTCCATATTTATACATGTCTTTTTTTTATATACATACCAATGATTGTAATGTGCAGCAGGGCTCCCTGGTAGAGCAGGCCTACACGGCTTGAATGGGACTACCCTGCTTTTTTTTTTTTTTTTTTTTTAGATAAGACAATAAATAAATGAAAAGAGAATACATATTTCACCATGCGTTTATGATTTTTTTTAAACTAGTGTATGACCCATTTATTTCATTCTCAGAGGAGGGACAAATATCTTTTTTCTTTAATTCAATCCTGGTCATTTTCAAATCCAGGGTAGTCTAATTTATTGTACTTTACGTAAAACGACTATACGTCATACAGCATATTATCCCTGTGAGCAAAAGGGATGAAGGACTGGGACAGAGTAAACAACTTCATTAAAGCATTCACAATATAGCTTCATGATTACAAAGGAAAGTCCCATGTTTTTTTCCATAAAATAAGAAGGATGGAAATTTATTTTGCGTCCATGTAGCTTTTGTTAATGCTTGAATGGAGGTTGTTTGCTTTGTCCCAGGTCTTCATCTCTTCTTCTCACAGTGCATATACCCGTAAACATTATTGAATTCGGAAATGTCACTGCTTGTCCGTTAATAGATTGAAATAAATAGTGAAGAACTTTTTACAGATATAAATCAAAGATTGATATTTTCTATGAAGATCAATCCATAGTATAACCTTTTTTATTTGTTTTTTTTTGTCCCATAAAGTTCTTGCTTGAGAAAATTTACGAGGGATATTTATACACTTACATTGTTGGACACAATGGTTTTTTTATTCATATTCCAGCATGCGATATGATTTTCTTTTTAAATTTTACATATTGGTGCTTGTATGACCCCATTTATCTCATTTCCAGAGGAGGGATAAATATTTGTCTTTTTTTTTTAAATTAAATCCGGGTCATTTTCCAGGGTAGTCTTTTATTGTGCTTATTTTTTTTACGTAAAAAGTGACAAAGGACTAGGACAGATTTTTGTCCCACAAAGCTTGGAAAAAAAATAACAAGATATATTTACACTCCTATACAGCGTTGGGCAGAATAGGTATTTACATTCTTACAACGTTTGGGTGAAATGTTTCTTTATATTCCAGCATGCAATTACGATTTTTTTTTAATTTTACAAATTGGTGTACGACCCATTTATTTCATTCTCAGAGGAGGGACAAATATCTTTCTTTTTAGTTAATCCGGGTCATTTTCGAATCCAGGGTAGTCTTTATCGTGCTTATACGTAAAGCGACTACGTCACACAGTGTGCCATCCCTACGAGCAAAAGTGACAAAGAAATAGGACAGAATAAACAACTTCATTAAATCATTTACAATAGCTTATCAAAGAAAGTAACATGAGCGACTAATAATAAACATTTTTTCCACAATATAAGAAGGATGGACATTTATTTTGCGTGCATTTGACTATTGTTAATGCTTGAAAGGTTTTTGTTAACTTTGTCCCAGGCCTTTGTCCCTTCTGCTCACATCTCAAGATTTTTCTTTTATATTCAATCCGGGTCATTTTTTAATCCAGGGTAGTCTTTATTGTGCTTATACGTAAAGTGACTACGTCATAGAATGTGTCAAATACACGTAAACACTCATTGGATTAGGATGTTTTAAGGGGTCACTGCTTGTCCTCCAAAATATGGCTGAATTTTTTTGCAATATATTACATTTTTAATCTGCGTCTGTAGAAGAATTTTTTATACAGTCGCAGATCAAAAATGTAATATTTTGAAAGAACATTTAACCATTGTATCCCATAACCGTCCTTTTTTTTGTCCCACAAATTTATGCGAGAAATAATTATACACTCTTAATAATAATAATAGATGTAATTTATATAGCGCACGTATCCACTCTGCTGAGTGCTCAAGGCGCTTTACATTATTATTACCCTGGCTTTAGCCCGGGAGCCATCCACGGCGCACTTGGCATTTCAAGGAATAAAATATTCCTGCCAGGTACCCGTTCACCTCACCTGGGTTGAGTGCAACACAATGTGGATGAATTTTCTGCTGAAGGAAATTGACGCCATGGGTAGGATTCGAACCTACGACCCTCGAGTTGAAAGGCGAGAGTCACCACTACACCACGGCGCCTCCGCAACGTCTGGCAAAATGTTTACCCAACACTGAGCTACAAGTATATATACACCCAACTATTGGTTAAAGCATATTCGTGTATATGTCCGTGAATAAAGTATGTACATCTTGTACCGAGGATTTTTCGACTTCCCCATAAATTGACAAAAATTATGTACAATATGGCCAAATTATGGTGGAATGCTGCGATTCTGTCATATTTTAACCAATAGTTATGTGGACAGTATGTAATGGGTAAACTTTTACCAAATTTTTTCCAAGGGTGTCCCGTGTGTCATTACATAATAGTTCTATCTTTGCTCGCGGTGTTATTATTTTGTTTTACCCTTGCTAAAATTATTTTATCCACTGTATAGAATATAAGAAGAAGGTGTTACAGTAGAATGCATTAAAAATACTGCGCTTTCTACGCGTTACACAAATGAATTCAAGTTTTGATAGTGTATATTGGACTTGATTCATCTTGCACGCTAAGAAAAAAAATGATGCACAAAGGGTGTGAACCTTCGCAAAAACGCACAATCTGCGGCAAAACTCGAAAACATGCGATTTAAAAAAAAATACCTCAAACAATTTTCAAAGTTGTTTTTCTCACTTTCATGTATCCGCGTTCTTTGAACAAAAATAAGAAAGTGGGGTACCTGGACAGATAATCGTAGGAAGAATACGTAATGACGTTTTTTCTTTTATTCATTTTACGTTCTCCGTCAGATGTTGAGACCCTGCGTGTGCCACAAGACATATTTACGTCATTGTCTGGTCTTTAACAAAGCTTATTGCGTAATTACAGACATGGTAGGGGGCACTGGGTCGTTCCGTGACAAAAGGACGACCTACGTCTGGACCGGGGTAATTATCGATCGGTATGAGCCCCAAAAAGTATAAATACTGATGGATCTTGGGATCCGAGTAAGAATTCACTTTCAACCCTCTGCTGGTCGGATGGGAAAATTGAATCGCCAAAGAATCTGCTAATACTTTCTGCAACTTATCATTTTAGTTTTGATTACACTTCGAAGCAGGACTTCATTACAATTTAACATAACGAATAAGCCATCAGCTGCAGCATACCCGAAGTCAGCATTTAAAGCAGCTACAGTATAAACGGTAAGTTTATCACAAAGTTTGTTGTTCTGATATTTGCTTTAATGTGATTTTATCAATTATTAAAAGTAGTGTGTGTGTGGTTGAGTGCATGTGTTTTGGTGTGTGTGGGGTGAATTTCCAGAGGTGTGGCGAGTTTAGATGAATGTATTAAGTAATATCTCAAAACTTTTTAACGATACGATCGTTGAAGTTCTTGTACTTGTAGTATTGTATCTTATTTGGAGTTGGATTTGGGAATGATTGAGCTGCGAGAGGGAGTGTTTGTGTGTGTGTGTGTGTGTGTGTGTGTGTGTGTGTGTGTGTGTGCGTATTTTATGTTTGCTTGTGTTGGTTTGTGGGTATGAGTGTGTGTATGTGTGTGTGTGTGGTTGTGTGTGCTTTTTAATACTTTTATGGATTTGCAAACTTAATACATACATGTATGGCCAATGGTTGCCTCTGCATTGGCATACTAGGTCTAACTTCTATGACTTTTTGTATACATCAACAGATTATGGACCAGCCCACACTTGTAGCCCTGGTCCTGCTTGGACTAGGTCTAATGACCCAGTCAAGCCTAGCCGAACGGACCATCATCCAGCATGCCTGGCCGGGTGCCTTCAAAGGATCGATGACATTACAGGTGGATGAGTGTACCAGCTCCGTGGACGGTAGCGGATGGACCGTCTCAGTCGTGTTTGACCAACCAGTCGTCAATATGGATGTAAATATTTTCAAAATCATTTTTATTTCCCTTCATTACATTTATACATTTGCTTTTGCTCTGGTTGCTTTTGTCAAGCTGACGACGTGATGGAAAGTTTAGAAGTAATTTGATAGAATGGATTTTGGTTTCGATCTTCAGTTGATAAACAACTGCATTCACGCTTTCACAGTAACTAGATACACAAAAAAAGCAGTTTCCTTTAACATCACCAACACTTGTTCAACATTTTAAACAGAAGAACATGGAAAGCCATTTCTTTTGTTTGCCTCTAGCTATGAATGCTTCAATTGAAGTTGTTTACTTTATTCCAGTCCTTTTTGTTCCTTCTGTTCGCAATGTTTACTTATTAACTATAATAATTGCATTGCACTTTGTGCGTTGATGAGTGAAATTTGCACATTCGTACAATTTAAGTTTGATTACTGGTTCTTTACTAATATTTCTACCAGAAAAGATTATCATTGACTTTAACTTTTGGACAACATTTATTGTCAAGACTAGATAGAATGGTCATTATTCTTAGAAACTCAAATTAGCGCACAAAGGGATAATAGTTATTATTATTTTTGTTTCATAGCGCTGCATCATTATATCGTACACGATGAAATCCCAATGTCTAGTACCCCCACTAATGCGTGTTATTTGTGACTGTCCCGCCCCTCTGGTATAACATTGTATAATATTGCAGCTCAGAAGATAGGGCTTACATTGGCTGTTAATTTGGCCATTGCGTTACCTTAAAATACTTGAGGTTTATATTTCTCCTTTAGGAGAAATAGCAGATATGATTCAAATCATTGGACTTTTTTATGATATTTATCTCCCCTTCTTTTTCAACAGATCTGGAGAGCTCAAGTCCTCTCCCGTAGTTTAGACAAGCGAACTTATGAGCTTGGGAACATGCAATGGAACGCGATCGTCTACCCAAACACCTATCTAACTCTCGAGTTCATTGGATACCGGACTCAGAATGACCAAGATGGCACACGGGGAACTGCTACTCTAAATGGCAATGGACTATGTGGGCAGGTGAGGAGTTTTTTATATTACATTGATCAAAAGGAAAGTGGTGCATTCATCCTTCTAAAATATTCAGTTAAAGTAATTTTAAAATAGGCAGTGTGTAGTTTCGTTATTTCCTCTGCTCTTATGCACCGACAGACCGACAGTTCAAGTGCTCATATTATCATTATTATTAATATTATCATTATCATTATCATCATTATTATTATCATAATTATTAGTATTAGTATCATTATCATTATTATTATTCATTATTGTTTTTATAATTATAATTATTACTATTACCATTGTTATCATCATTATAATTATGATCATTATTATTGCTATTATTATTATTATTATTATCATTATCATTATTATTATCAAGCCTCAATTCTCCTCGTTTTAAGTTCTCTAAAAATGGTCTCTACTGTTGTTATTATTATTATTATCGATATTATCATTATGATTATTTCTGAACAGCCTGCTGGTCTGAGCAGCGTGGATGAATCCTCAAGTCTCCCTGATCTGATGACCGACGGCAGCTGCGATGCCGAGTACGAAGTCCTGGACGAGTGGCCAGGCAACGTCAAAGGCCGTGTTCGTCTCCCGATCACGAGCAGACTATCCGGAGGCTGGGCGGCATCGCTGGTCTTCTCCGAGCCCGTCAATAACCTCCAGGTGAGGAGGCCAACCATTGGCGCCGTTTTGATTTGATCCTCTGCCGATTTTTAGTTTTAGATTGATGTTTTCTGTGGTCTGGAGTAAATTTACCAGCATTATTTCTTTGCGTGCCAATTAATTCTTTGATTCATCTTCCAACTTTCCTCTCTTAAAGTGTATCTGAAGCCCCCCCCCCAAAAAAAAAAAATAATGATAATAATAATAATAATATGCTAATTGGTAGTATACATAAAAGTATCCCCATTAACATTCCATGACACGAAAAAGGTGTTTAGCTTTCCAAATATTGAATTCTTAGAACTGAACGATACTCATAAATAATAGTCACTAAACGACTAGTAACAAAGCGCTTGCATTGGATTTGATGCGTTCGTCTTTTTCTGAATCAGATGTTATTATTAATATAATTATGATTTTTGTTCTGATGTTATTACTGTTGTTATCATCTTCATTATTATTATCATTCTCATTATCATTTATTCGGCAAATGATGTCTCTTTTAACAGATTTGGACCGCAACCATTGTGGGTGTCAGCAGCGACAGGCGTACCTACCGACTCCGTAACCAACAATGGAACCGAAGGATCAGGGAAGGAGAAGTTTACGAGGCTGAGTTCATCGCCAGTCTGTCTTCGTCTCAGATCGTCCCGAGTTTCAGTTTCCTGATGGAGGACCATCCCGCCTGTGACGACCAGACATCAGAGGTATTGTCCCTTGCCAAATTCGTTCTTTTTTCAGAGTGTGTAATATTCATATCAATTTATGTCGGCCCGCAAAGCTGCACTATACCCAGGTGTAAATGGGGACCAGTAGGAGACAGCAACACATTATCTGATTATTGTTTGCGCTTATAGTGGCTGCGTTGATGCTAGGCTTGAATTGCCATTCAGTATTTTGAGTAGAAGTAGACATGATAAGCGGTGATGTAAATCCAGTATATTATTATTATTATTATTATTATTATTATTATCATTATTAACTATTGTTCGTCATTCATTCTTTCCTCAACAGGTTTCCTCGATAGTTGACAACGGCGTCTGCTCTTGTGGTACTGTACGACAACTCATCGACGAGTGGGGGAACAACTTCAAAGGACGCGTCCGAGTACCGGTCACCAACTCATTGACCGGCGGGTGGACGGCAGAGATCGAGTTCTCCGAACCAGTTTGGAACCTGCAGGTAAACAAGAATAATTCTGTCATGGTATTTAATTATCATTCGCAGTTTCTAAACATGACTGACTGGTGATGAATTTATGTCGGTGGAGGATTCTTCGTAATCAAATTATGGTTGCATATAGTGGTCATTTCTTGTCCTTAACGTATCACTTTTAAATTAATTAATCGTATGTAATAAAATTGTTTGCTCTAATTACATATTTATAGTTGTCCCCTGTATTTTTTTAAAACTATTATCCTTATTACCATTTGCTCTAGGTTTTGAAGTTTAGCCTACATGATTATGACGCAATTAAATGATCAAATCATTCAAAGTTTTCATTGTAAAATTGGCCCTGAAATCATTTATAACAAGTGAGGTTTTGGAGGGGTGTTTTGTAATAATTTTTTGTTAACTCGTCATTCTAAAATTTACAACGAGTCTTAATCTACATTTACCTCCGCAGATATGGACAGGTCTGGTCCAAGGCGTGGACTCCACATTTACGACATACACCATTGTCAATCAACAATGGAACAGCGATCTCCTTGCCGGTTCCTATTTCGACGCCGAATTCATCGGCACCATCTCCGCCGCCACGCCTGACTTCCAGATCCGCCTCCTTGGTCAACCCGAATGCGAGTGCCCTGAGTATTACGTCACAACGACTCCCATGCCAACCACGACTGCTTCGACAACGAATCCGCCAACGACGACCACCGCATCTACAACGAATCCCCCGACGACAACTGCATCGGCTACCAGCCCCTCAGAGACGACCACTGCTGCACCGACGACGACCACCGAAGCCTCCACTACTGCTGAGACAACGATTGTCGCTGAGGTAACGACGATGGTGGAAGTGACCTCGGAACCGGAAATGACGACTGTAGAGGTGCCTGAGGTCACGACCGAAGAAGGGTCTGGTGACATGACGACTATAGTTGATGAATTCACTTTCGGTCCAACGACTGATGATATGCAGCCGACGAAAGGCTTGCCTGATGTGTCAACTCCACCCCCTAAAGGTAATAACGAAAATATAATTTGAACATGTATGTCAGAGAACTTTGAGCCGACAATATGAAAGGTATAAAATTCTTGCAAGCAAATGTCTCTAGATATCCTCACTTGGCAAATTCCATCAGGGTACTCATTGCATCCATCATCTTGAGTCGATTTGCCTCGAGCTTGTAAAACGATTTTGATATTCCTATCTGGACCCGTTGATCAATTTTCTATGCTGAAAAAAGTCAAGATGCTACTATTTTGCTGATAAGAAAGATTAAATGAATCACCTTCATTGAAAGTTTAGTAGATCTTTCTCTTTCCAATGAATACTCATCGAGATTATTCCTTTTCTACTATGGAGTTCAATTATTGCTACTTTTCACCTTGTAATGCAAAGTAAAGTCTTCATAATTTCGTCAATGTTTTCACGAAGTGACGGTAATGTTGCACGAAACAAGTAACAATTTCATTCAGGCATGTTGTGCTATCGAATTACCATCTATCTTAATAGGATACCCTCTCAATGGTCGATTTATAAGGATATCTCTGTCTTCGTGCAACATTATGCATCACTTCGTGAAACACGGGAAATGTTTCCATGCATTTGATAAGGCTTTCAGTACGGACAGAAATTTAAGTCTAACATACTTTCCGCTTTAATTTTCTTTTCAAATTAGTTGGAGGGGATTACGACTATGACGATGTCCTCCATAAATCAATCCTGTTCTACGAGGCTCAGCGTTCAGGTGCCCTTCCATCATCTAACCGCATCCCATACCGTGGTGAATCGGCTCTCGGTGACCGGGGAAACAACGGCGAGGATCTGATTGGAGGGTGGTATGATGGTAAGAATCTTTTGATTTTAACCCTTTGACGATTGAATTATGTAATTCACATAGACTTTGTGCAGGGACTACCCGGTTCCAATGGTCAATGGGTTAATACATGTAGTGGATTTTAAAAACTGGCGGACGGTTGCTGGTATACAGATTATAAAAAATGACTGCGCATCAGATCTGCTCATTAATGACAAATGATTGAGACGGGCGGTTTTTATTTGAAAAGTTATCTTTTAACCAAACATTTCCGAAGACCGGGGTTGTGATTCATAAAGCTGTTCGTAGATCTACGCGCGACTCTATGAACGACTGGTAATCTTTTCTCTCATTCGTAACCACTGGTGCTGAATTGCACCTGAGGAAAGGTCACCAGTCATCCACCGAGCCGCACGTAGATCTACGCACAACTTTATGAAATAACAACTCGATGGACCCTTTCATGCACATCTTGATGAAAAGAAGAATCTACGGGTCACAAAAAAAGAATTATTCTATTCACACACATGTCATTTTGGCAAAAGATTCTTTGCACAGTTTATGTTTATTGTGGTATTAAATCACTCTTTATTGGTTGGGATGAATCCACGCTGCATATGATTCATATTTTGCCTAATTTCCCTCTATCTTTAGCTGGTGATGCAGTCAAGTTCGGTCTGCCTATGGCTTCATCTACAACCCTCCTTGCCTGGGGACTCATCGAGTACGAGAGCGCTTACAAGTCGGCTGGAGAATACAACAACGCTCTCGGCAGCATCAAATGGGCTACGGACTACTTCGTCAAGTGCCACGTCTCACCGAACGAGTTCTACGCCCAGGTCGGTGACGGTCACTACGATCACTCCCTGTGGGGTCGGCCCGAGGAGCTGACGGGTCCTCGACCAGCTTACAAGCTTGATCCTTCCAACCCTGGATCGGACGTGGCTGGGGAAACCGCTGCGGCTCTGGCTGCTGCTTCGATCGTCTTCAGGAGATCAGGTACTTGAACTAATCGATCGTTTTCCATGATGAAAAATAAACATTTACATACTTTCGTGATAAGAAGTATTCCTATTACATTATCATGACATCATATCAATACTTGAAAATAGAATATTTCCATTGCCAAAGGACTTAACTAAGTGTAATGGTAATTCCTGGACCAGGTATTCAGATCGATGCATGCAGAAGCCATAATAAAAATGATCTTCATGGTTTCGCCAAGTCTCTTTAAAGCGAAAGATGGAAGTTCATTAGTTAATAATAACATGTATGAGTAAATTTCAATACGTTTAGTAATCACTATTCAAATTCATTAAAAATGTAATGATAAATATTGTTAATAAGCGTATAATTTTAGTCTTTTTGGATATATTGTTGGGTTTTTTTTCACGAAAGCGCCAACTCTACTACGGTATGATTGTAGATAACTTCATCAAATATAACAACTTATTTCCTTTTTCGTTGCTTTATCCAATTTAGATACTGCATATTCATCACTTCTCCTGAGTCATGCCATCAGTATGTTAGAATTTGCCAATAATTACCGCGGATACTACTCCAGCTCTATCCAAAATGCTGACAGCTTCTACCAGTAAGTCACCAAAGTTATTCAACATAACGTAACAGGCCTCCTCCGTGTTTCCCGATTTGTCTGTAATAGGATGGAAATATTCCCGACGAGTCTTTGAAATGGTCTTGTTTCCTCAATCATTAGAGCGCTCGTCTTATAATAGGCGGGTTAACAAATAGATACAAATTTTAATATGCGTCCTTTGTGCATTAAGATAGTTCTTGATGACCCGGAAGTTGTAACGGAACTAACGTCGTCGTAAAGAATTTTGGCATAAATTTGGACATATCATATTGGGAGTTCTAGAGTTTGAGACCCTGCCCTTTCATACCAAAAAACGTTAAAAGATGAAAATTGCTACCCTGTTTTGAGTTTAAAAAAAAGAAAAGGATAGAGCAAAGTTGAACTGCCGCCGCTGAGCGGCTGCTCGGCCCTCGATCTTTGGGGGTTCGGGCCCCCATCCTGTTTTTTTCCTCTATTTTCATAAAGCCATATCGGGTGCTTCTGCAGTCATATCCGCGATAGAGATGCAGTTTATTACATAATTGCCATTAATATACTTCCCTAAAACAGTTAATTCCATTTATTTGATGAGCTGGGCTATACACCGTGGCTTGTCTGTATCACGCAGCTAGCGATGCAATATAGATAATACGGTTTAGTATAATAACCCTTCTTTCTCATTCCCTCAAACAGTTCATCTCATTACTTTGACGAGCTGGGCTATGCTGCGGCCTGGCTGTATCGAGCAACCGGTGATCAGGCGTATTACACCCTTGCGACTGACTTTTATCACCAGAACGGCCTCGGAGCCAAACCATGGGCTTTTGATTGGGACGACAAGAAAGCTGGTCTCCAGGTAAAGAAGGACTTTTCAATTAGTGGTAATGCATGCGCCTTGATACAATTTATATTTTTATATTATATATATTTATATGTTTATCGAAGAAATATACTAATTACCCATACCAAGAGAGTTGGTCTTTTGTATTCTACTTAAAGAGTTTAGTGAGCCCCCCCCCCCTTTAATTTGCTAAGGGACAGAACCAAAACCGAGATTTCCTGCTTTATTCCGCAGCTCTAAAAATCAAAAAACAAATTTTGAGATACAACCATAAAATACTTGGATCCATGCAAAAATACGAACAATGATTTTTTTTTCCGAGAACATCTTTAGTGTCTTGGAATAATATTTGTTTGATTCCTCATGTTTCGAGTTCATGGTGTACCAGTTGAGCAAAGGACCGGACCAAATGCAATACAAGAAGAAAAAAAAATATTTCTACAGTTTTTATACGAGAATAAAAAAGAAAGTGATTTTTCCGTTTATACTAAAAAAACGCAAAATTAACTTGTTCCTTGCAAAAAAAAATGATATCTTGGAATAATATTTCTTTCATTCTTCATGTTTCTCTAGATGATGATGTATCAAATGAGCACAGGAGCGGACCAGATGCAATACGAGAATGCAGTTCGAACCTACCTTGATAGCTGGCAACGAGGAGGTGACGTAACCTACACACCAGGTGGACTGGCATGGAGATCGCAGTGGGGTGCACTTCGATATTCAGGTAAGACTATGGGTACAGTTCGGACGACTATGGGTACAGTTCGTTATTCTTATTTTATCAAAATGTTCGGGTTTTTTTTAACATTCGCTAAAAGAGGGTTCGGAGTTCCGAATGTCTGTTATTAAAAATTGTTAGATTATCCAAAACTTTCCGAAGCATAGTTTGCTATATGGACTGAATTGAAATAACGTTCGATGCTAATATGAGTATCATTGCCTCCGTGTTCTGATGACCTTGCGCAATGAAGAAAATGTTTTGAGACTTGGATTTTATGGGCTTTATAGTCTTTTAGAGCCAAATACTAAACATCTCCTTGGAATGATTTAAACAGCAACTGTGCGTCTAAAAGTGAACAAATTAGGAATATATATCAATTTTCCAATTCTCTAACTTAATGAGCTTCGCTTTTCAGACATTATGTATTATTTATTTATGTGTAACTGATAATATGTAAATGTTTTTGGGTTTTTTTTGCAAAATCATTAGAATTTCTTGTTCAAATTGTAAAATGGCTATTGAAATGGAAAAATAAATAAATCAAATCAAATCAAAATGCAATCGAAGGAAAACAAGAATATTTTACGGAGAAAATTGGCATAAGCACGGGTCCTAATTTTCCTCTCTTCTACTTTTGACCACAGCAAACACTGCTTTCCTGGCAACCATCGCCTGCCGCGAGGGGCTCAGCTACCAGTATTGTGACTTCGCACAGGAGCAGATCGATTACATGCTCGGGTCCAGCGGCCGTAGCTTCGTCGTCGGATTCGGTGACAACCCCCCTGATCGTCCACACCATCGCTCAAGGTGAGGATCGTGTTTCGATAATATGGAGGTTTCGATTTCATTCGTCACAGTCACAGTCAACCGGAAGTAGTACGTCATAGTTTTACGCATATGTTTATTGTTATGTGATCAACAACCTGTGACGTAACAATAAGTAGACGCGCAGAGCTATGAGGTACTACTTCTAGTCGACGTGCCCTTCGTCACAGTTGACTGAAATCGAAAACATCATAATGATAATGGTGATGGTGGTGTTTGTATGGATGTTGATTGTGTTGGTGGTACTAGAATTGATGGAGGTGATGGTGATTGTGTAGATGATGATGATGATGGTTGTATTATTCTTAATTTAAGTTATAGTCTTAATCCAAAGCTAGAATTAAAAACTAATCTTCATGGATGAAAAATCCTTAAAAATCAATCTAAATTGATTTAAACATTTTAATATAATAATTGATATGATTATTTCCATATTTGTCCTCTATGACAATCGAAATAAACCACTTTTTAATCTCAAATGTAGAGAGTGATGATGGGGTAGTGCTGTTTGTGATGATAGCGATAACGGCGATGCTATTAATGGTGGTGACGGTAGTGATGGTGGTAATTCTCTGGTTTTCTTTATTGTCCTTAGTTTGGCAATAAAAAAACGTCGAAATTTAGCTATTGATAAACATGTGAGATTCAGAACTACAAGAAGCAAACATTGAATTAACATGAAGTAAAACATTCTTTATTTAAATATGTTCAAGTCAAACTTCTATTCATGACTTGCATATCTCACTTAGGGCGTCGAACTGTAACGATTGCTACAAACGCTGATTAATGATAAAGAAACAAACGAAAATTTCAACATATCTTCCTCTTTTTTCTCTCCAAATTGCAGCTCTTGCCCGGACGAGCCTGCCCCCTGCGGATGGAACGAATTCAACGCCCCCGGGCCCAACCCGCAGGTGCTCTACGGTGCGCTCGTAGGAGGCCCCAACGATCGGGACGAATTCGTCAATGACCGCGGTGACTATATACAGAACGAGGTCGCCTGCGACTACAACGCCGGGTTCCAGTCGGCTGTGGCCGGCGTCAAGCAGCTCTTCATGGACCGAGTTCTCATGGATAACCCACGTGCTCTGTGGTAGTACCCGATTTCGAAGAACATTACCAAGGAGCACTGAATTGGCGTTCGACTTAATTTCACGGAATATATTATATCGTGTTCATTGAGACAGAATCGCAGGACTCAACTGAGTTCATTATTTCTAGTTTGTGGATTTAATTCCCCCAACCATTGTGGGTCGGGGGAATACAAAGACTGTCTGTATATTTCAGATGAAATAGTAAAGTAAAAAATAAATAAACTGTATCGAGAAAAGAAGAAAAACGCAAAAAAAATCGAAAAATCTCATTGAAAATGGCAAAAAAATGTAACAGAAAATAAAAATTGTAAATGGTTTTATTTTCTATATCTATATAGTTTTCAATTGTAAAAGTGCTCAAACTAAGTTTACTCTTACGAGTTGATATTCTGATGAGTTATACAATCAGAAGTTATTAACAACTTTACATTTTGCTGGATCAAAATGATTAGCGTAGAATTAGTATTGATAGTATTGTTTGGTGAATATGTAATATGGTTTTTTTTTTCGCCAGAACATGCATCAATCATAATTCCATGACTTATTTTTTATATAATAAATTGATTTTATATGAATCACTGAAGACTTGTGGAATTCTTTACTGGTGTATCATACTACAACGACAACGGAGGGTATTGAAAAGAGGGCGATCTCTGTATTACAATTATTATACACTGACATCACTGTAAGCAGAAGGGGACAAATGATTTGGACAAAGTAAACAGCTTCATTCTCGCCCTCACATGAGCTTCATGAACACAAGAGGGAAGTAGCTTCCATGTTTATTCACTGAACATGTGCAGCACCTGTTCGACGTTTGTGCGCAGAATAATAGGGAAGAAAGTTTTTTTTTGTGCATCTAGCTATTGTAATTTATTCAATTAAAGGTGTTTACCTTGCCCAAATCCTTTGTCCGTTCTGCTCACAGTAACAACTTTGCAAGTTTTTACTCGGGGTGGGGGGGGGGCGGCGGCGGCGGCCTCCTCTCTCTCTGCCCATGATTCCGCAGTCCCTCGATGTAAATGACAAAGGACATTGGATGAGAGGAATATGCAGCGAGATTCTGATGGGTAGATAGGGAGATGCGTGTATGTGTGTGTGTGTATCTATCTGTATGTTTGTTTCTTTCGATGTTAGTACGGCTGTTGGTTCAGGCGTGGACGTCAGGGCATTGGAGTACTGGTACCTATACGTAAGAGTGATTGTGCTTGTGTGTGTAGGTGTGTGTGTGTGTGTGTGTGTGTGTGTTTCTGTGTGTTTGTGATTTTCTTTCGGTGTTAGTACGGCTGTTGGTTCAGGCGTGGACGTCAGGGCATTGGAGTACCGGTACCTATACGTAAGAGTGATTGTGCTCGTGTGTGTAGGTGTGTGTGTGTGTGTGTGTTTCTGTGTGTATGTGAGTATCTGATGATTTAGGTGTGGATGTAAGGGAATTGGTGTACGGGTACGTACCTATACCAGAGAGTAAGTGTGTTTCTGGTGCGTTGTGTGTGTGCGTGTGTGTGTGTGTGTGTGTGTGCGTGTTTGTATAGTTATGTCTTACTCTTGGATGCATGTCCATGTGTGTGTATGTGTGTGTGCGTGTGTGTATGTGTGAAAGAAAAAAGCGTGAATATTTTCCACAAGTTTGTTCATACCTATATACTAAAGATTATAGGACGGTTTCGATGTGTATCGGCATAATTGGTGTGTGAGAATGCATGCGTTCGTGTGTTGTGTGTGTGTATGTGTGTGCGTGTGTAATAACTTAAAAAGGACATTAAAAGTTAATTTCTTTGTTTATTTGTATGTTTATGTATTGTTTATCCACATATTTGTTGATTTACTTTCATATCTTATTTCTCCTTGCATTTTAGTAGGCCTTTGAGATGAAAAGTTCTTGCTCCCCCCCCCCC
>BQKZ01001445.1:11930-23805 GCA_036244855.1 Temnopleurus reevesii
ACAAGCTTCCTAAAGAGCCCATGACGTATCCTCATCAATGCCTCATAGGTTCCCGTCTCTGCTATCGTTCCTGAGTCTAAGACGGCTATCATGTCTGCGTTCTTGATGGTGGAGAGCCGATGGGCAATGGTGATGACTGTTCGTCCTACCATCAGCCTCTCCAAGGCTTCTTGAACCAAGTACTCACTTTCTGCATCTAAGGCACTGTTGAAAGATAAATGTGAAGGATCTTTTTCAATATTTTATGCAAATAAAATATGATCAAATTATTGTCAATTGAGACTACAGCCAAACTGAAGTGAAAATTTCCTTTGAATATCTAATTTTAGAATTGTGCTGAGAAATCTAGATGTATTATAACTTCATAATTAAGTGATGTATATAGGCAATTCTACAAAGTATGTATGTGGGGCTCTCTAAATGGGAACATTCGATTTCTAGTTCAGGTAAACAAGTAAAGTGCGCTCAATAATGGCATAAATGGTAGTTGAAGTCGAGTAAAATAAAAGAAAAGTGTCGATCAGATGTTTAAGAGGGATGACAAATTAATTTAATTGCTCAGACACTTATCTTATTCATAACTACATCCTTCATCCACTTTTCAATGACAGTTATCCCAAAAGATCTACATTTAATAACAAAATCTACTGTAAATTGTTAAAATATGTTTGAACACACTAAAAGCTCCAAGATGTTGAACTATATTCAGGTTATAACCGTTGCATACCTTGTAGCTTCATCTAGAAGTAAAATCTTTGGATTCTTCAGGACTGCTCTTGCCAAGGCTATCCTCTGTCTCTGACCACCTGGTACAAACACAGAAGAAAAAAGCAATAAGATAATGAGGTCTTTGGGACAACAAAAAAATTATCTCTTTATATCGAAACCTTGTTATATCCAGGCTAAAATACAATAAAATACAAAGAGATGGGACCTTGTTATAACGAGATCTCGTTATATCAGTGCCTTTATAATGAGGTTGGACTGTATAAAGAAAATTCAATCACATGTATGTGTAATCAATGTCAGCTTACGCATTATTAATGGACCGCAAACTAGTCTGCAAGCACAGACTCCTGACTTTGAATTCTCAAGAGCGTAGTACAGAGTCAGTAGTCCATATGGCGGTTTCGATTTAATTCGTCACCGTCACAGTCGCAGCTGACCGGAAGTAGTATGTCATAGTTTTACGCGCCTTCTCATTTTACGTGCACAAAAATGTCTGACGTAACAATAAGCAGACGCACAAAACTATGGCATACTACTTCTGGTCGATGTGCCGTTCGTCACAGTTGACTGAAAGTGGAAGAATGCTTCCACTCGTTATTGCTCCTCTATGTAGGAGGAAGAAGCAATGCAGTCAGTCATGTAGTCACAGATTGCAGACTCTGTATCATGCTCTGCATATGCACATATCAAATGCTAATGGTCTGTGTCTGCAAACCAACCACAAGCTTGGACACAATCATACAAAAAATCATCATGAGAGAGTGTCACTATCAAAAGTATAAAAAAAGGAATGTCTTGTATCACATAAAATTACAGATGAAAATATTTCACTATTAAAATTCGAGAATGGGCTGGTAATTATCAATATTTAACAATTTGCTTTTAACAATATTGCATTTACACTAGCTTTCTGTTTCTTCTCTCATTCTGTAAGGCTGAAGGAATATATCTCATATTCTCTATATAGCAATACTTTGTTGAACACAAATATTTGGCTTAGGACAGCACAAATATGTATAGAGTAAATTAAGTAGTTTGAAATGTACCTGAAAGCATAAGACCCCTCTCTCCTACTACTGTGTCATATTGATTTGGGAATGCTGTGATAAAGAAATGAGCGTTAGCAGTCCTAGCTGCATCTTCTATCATCGCCATGGAAACGTCTTCAGGATTGATGGCTCCATAGGCTATGTTCTCTTTGATGCTACATGAGAAGAGTGTAGGCTCCTGGAAATGAAAGAAGAAAGAATATAACATTGTGTTGATATGCACATGATTAAAGGTTGAACTTCTCTAAGGAAAAGAAAATTGCTTGTAAAAACACATTTAAAATGATCAAATTTACACTCTCAAGGGAGCAAAAATGATAAAAATAGGTGGAAACTCACAAGGGCAAGAAAGAAAAACACATTGGAATTGTGTCTATAATCTATAATCTATAATACTGGAATACAAAAGTGAGAACTTGCAAACTTGTTAATGATGCTACATTATTTTCTCAACCTTACATGCATTCTCCCTAAAAAAAACCAAATTTTACATTTGGGATAAATCTTTACCTGAAACATTGTCATTAATATGAGTAATTGTAACAAGAATATACCATTCCAGAACAAAATAAAACTCTTTATCTTTGACCCAATAAGTACTAAGTTGAAAATATCTAATTTAAAGTACAGGTAACTCTGCCTAATAAAGTCAATCTCATGGAACAAAAATATGTTAACTCTGGAGAAATTCAATTTAGAAAAGGTAGTGAACACATGTTTCATATGACTTCCTCGAAAAAATATCATCAAACATATTATAATTTTGAATTTATATGTTGATATTCCTTTGAAATGAGGAACATTCATTCTATTCAAGTGCTTACCTGACTAACAGTTCCAATTTGATGTCTAAGCCACTCAGGGCTCAATGAGGTAGTGTCATGTCCATCTAAACTAACAGATCCTGTGGCACAAATACAAAAAAAAAAAAAAAAAAAAAAAAAAAAAAATAAGCACTCACAATAGCAGGGAATAATTTTTTCTGGTATCACATCACAATTTGCTATGCACTCTTAGCAGGATTGCTATACAAAATATATTTTGTGTAGCAACTTTTTCATATATAAATCTAAAGTAAAGTACTGGAAGTTTCCTCAATGTCTAAAACTGCTAATCAAATGTGAAATGTAAAATTATTCCTCGCAATAGGTATGCATATGTGTACTCATGATCAGTGTCTTGCCAATTTGAACAGTCTACCTTTCAAATATTTTTTTTTGCCGAGCCTACAGAACATTTGGATAAGTGGAGGGGATGAGAGTAAAGGGGCTGTTTATTAAATGTTTTGCACATACTTTCTGACAAGATGCAGCTGCAGACTCCCTTCCCTAGCTCTGCCAATTGTGCATCCACTGTTACTGTAAAACCATATTCCTCAAGATTTTCTATTCCCTTTTTGACCAGATTTTCTATTCCCTTTTGGACCAAAGAGGATAACTACAATAGTTCAATTCATCATACTACTCTCCTATAATATATCCTTTAATTTCTACTGTAATCACCTGCTTATAGATTTTACAACAACAACTTTGCCTGTTGTGAAGAATGACTTATTAAAATTGTCAATATCAAGCTTAATGTGTAATTATAATGAGACAAAGAAATAATTCTGACTATCTCACCTGAACTAGGATCATAGTAACTCAGCAACAGGGCTCCTAGACTAGACTTGCCCGACCCACTAGCCCCAACGACAGCCATCACAGAACCTGGGTCTACTGATAGACTAAGATCTTTGAAGATGGTTACATCTGGTCGCATCGGATATGAAAATTGGATATTGTGAAAGTCTATTGCCCCTTTGAGTTGTATTGCATCCAATCTAAGTCCACCTGTAAAATACGAATGTATAGAAAATGCCAGTAAAGTGTGCATTGACTATGGAAATAGCTATGCAATTTACACAACAAAACTAGTTACTGGCGAATGATTTCTTCAAATAGCCAAAATAATTTGTGACAACTTATTTTGGATACAGCACTCTAAAAGTTGATTAAGTTAGCTAATGAAAACTCAATTTTGGCATGAAAAATCAATTTTGGCAAAAAAAATTAGCACTATTTCATACTTTGGTATGACATTCTAGACTTTTTAATGCTCAAATAAAAAAAATCTTACTCATGTTATAAATACTTACAAGGCATAGGAATTTCTAGATCTAAAAATTATTCAAAGTACAGTCACATGCGTAAAAACTTGGAAAATTTATCAAGGTCTATTTTGTGGAAAAAAATCAAGAAACCAAAGAATGTTATAAGAATCCCCAAAGGCTCCTCTGATTTTCAAAACATGGAAACTTTAGAGCAATAGGTCAACACTGCCAAACTTGATCTTCTGTAAGAAGAATATTTGACTAATACAGCAACATATGTTTTTCAAACAAATCATGCACAATTGTGTTGATCACCTCTTGTAAGTTGCATAACTCCCAAATCTAACACAATTTCTGGTCCTATGAGATTGAAATAGGCGAGTTTAACAATATGTGTGCTTACATGAGAGTGGTATTGAAGGTTTCTTGTCGACCAGCTCCCATATTCTGCTGCTTGCTCCAAGACCTTTCATCAGCTCTGCATAGAATGAACTCACTCCTGTACGGTGCAGAGGGGAATAGGAACACAAATGGTAAAATAATTTATATTCAGATTCCTTCCAGGTGCTACATTTTACACAACAATATTCATAATGCACAGGAATAAAATATTACAAATTCCACAGTCATATGACATCTAATTCAACTTGAAAAAGTATGATAAAGGATCATCTTAAATTTACTTTAAATATGATATCTCTATCACCAAAAAAAAATGATTGAAAGATATATCACAACATACTTAAACACACTAATACATGCACATGGCATATCTTGACCATGTTAATTTACTGTAGCAATGTTTTAGTTTTCAGAGAAATGCTTCTCTCTGATAACTACAAGTTAAAAAATATACAGCTATTAAATCAAGCTTTCAAAGCATACTATAATAAAAAGACATTTTTTTAAAAAATTTCTCCAATGAACCATACTTGGGTTACATAAGCTCCTGCTCTGTGATAGAACTGCCAAGAAGCGTAAAATATCTCACTCCAACTTGGCAGGGCTCAAACCTACTATCTCTGTTTCTAAAACATAAGAAGCATGACAAAAACTTGAGTGTTCCCTACCTAACTATAAAAGAAGGGAAAAGAATACATACCCCCTATTGACATTCCAACATAAGCGGCATAGAGAAGGAAAGCAGAGAGATCGCCGACAGTGATTTGAGATTCAGTCATCATCAAGCCTCCATTATATAAGACAGTCAGGATGATCATATTACCAGACAAACCCATCTACAAGAAAAAAAAATTAAGAAAATCCATTGTAAAAATCAATGTTTGCTTTGGTTTCCAACTACTGAAATTATAAAGCCACCAACGTAAGTCTGAGTTTTATAAGAGGCTTTTTAAATACATGAACCATCCATTGGTTCACTGAGCAAGCGGGGCCTTGTATAAAAAAGTTGTCTTGAGATTTATCAATAGAAAATTTCAGTTTTAGAATTACAATAATTGAAAAGTTAAAAATTTGTACAAGTAGTGGAATGTTTAAGAGAGTTGGTTATACGTATATTACCCATCATAAATTTTTCTCTTTTCTTTTGGGGGCCTAACTTACCCTTGAAAATGGATATTATCTCTCAATCATGCAGTTATACATTTAATTTTCTAATATAAATTGCTGAAATCTGAATTTCTACAAGATATCAAATATACCAGGTTCCAGTAAATAAGGAAGTATAATGACCAGGGGCCTGTTACATAAAGCAAGTTTGCAATCAATCGCAACCTTTTGTACTTGATTTCCCATAGACTTGCGATTGATATCAATCGTACGATCGATTACAAAGATTTATGTTACGGGGCCCAGAATATCTTTATAATTTTCCCCAGACATACTGCAGTTTCCAGCATGCCACATTAAAGTTCAACATATAAATGCAGGTATATTTGTATGTAATTTTTTTTATATGGACCCCTCAGAAGAACAGCCTTTTGACTGAGGAGGTTATTCCTCCCCATATGTGGAATTGTATTTTTTTAATAGATTAAAAAACAAGAATTGTAAACTTACTGCACCAAAGAAGAATCCACTAGCTACGGCTTCCTTCTTAGAGAGAGTGAAAACGTCTTCTACTTTGTCACCGTAGGCGGACTCTTCTCGTTTCTCATGGGAGAACGCCCTCACAGTTCGGATGCTGCTTATTCTTTCCTCAGCAACCTGATAGTGGTAATGATTATAATAATAATAATAATAATAACAATAGGGCTATCATATAGAGAAATCATTATATAGACATGATACTCTAGTGTGCTTGATACTAGGTACCATAGTATTACCCTGGCTTTATCAGCCAAGCCAGCTGCTCAGGCACTGAAGAATTTCAAAGGATAGATTCCTGCCAGGTACCCATTTCCACCTGGATTGAGTAAAGCAAAATCTGGATAAATTTCTTGCTGAAGAAAATTACTGCAAAGGATAGGATTAGAACCGTTGACCCTTAGTTGAAAGGCAAGAGTGGGAAACACAACACCACAATTCATGACTGATATCATGATATAAAACCAATAATGAATGCTTAGGCTCATGTAAAAGTATATATATTTCTTTAAGTCCAATTTTGACTGATCCATTTTACATGATCCATTTTACAAGACTATGTGAAATAGAAAAGTTGAAATGCAACTAAATGTACTCTCAGGCATTCATTAATTATGCAATTTTGAGGGGCAGGGGCAAAAAACCCAAATAAATCAATTAACCTAACATAAAAATTGAGTTAGATTTGACATTTCTATCAATAAATATCCGGTGTTTTTTTTTGTTTCTATGAATTAAAAAAAAATACAAGAAAGGGATTTCTGCTCTAGCCATTTACATAGGTTCGGTTGGTGGAGGGCAACCAAATACTCTTTCTTTGTCATAAAACTTAACAATTTGTTGGGGGTTTTTTTACCACCTTGATAGTTCTATGTGAAAATTTTGCAACACAAATCATAATTTGTAGCAACACAAATTTTGCAACACAAATCATAATTTGTAGCAAAGTGCGATGCGATACCAGGAAAATTGTTCCCTGCTTACCTGTGTAGCTTTTGCTAAAGAGTCCTGGACCTTTCTGGAGAGTGAGCGTACATATCTCCCATAGAGGATTGCAACCACAGAGAATGCAGGTACGACTGTCAACACTACTGTGGCAAGCTGAGCAGATGAGTAAAACTGGAAAGACAATTGAATACATGATGATGAGTTAAAAATTTTTTAGAGATAATGGGTACGTTATTTTACAAAAGTACATGTAGTATCAGAAAGCAACATAGATGGTTTACATCTTGAACTAAGTGTAGACTTGTGACTTAGAAAGACAAGATTACTGGATTAATGGTATTATCATTCAATATCAAATGATAATTAAATATCTTGAAAATGCATAATATAAATTGTTATCAATTCAAATTACATATATAATCTATATTTCAATAGCATATTTCAATAGCATATTTCGATAGCAACTCTGCTGAAAGATGGTGCACAGAGCACATAAAATTATCATAAAGAATTGCACTTCAAATACAAGGTAACATAACAAAATAACATAGGATTGGGGCACTAAAAATCCCCCTACAGATGTTATCTCAGTGCTCTTTATAACAAGGTGAGACTGTAAGTGGAAATAGGGGTAAAAATTGTCTAAATATTGTCTAAAATTATGTAGATATGTCCTTACATTTAAGTGGACTTACCATCATTCCAATCCCCCCTATGGCTTGAACTATTGATCTTAGACCGTCTGAGATGTTCATTGTAAGAGAAAAACCTATCTTGGATGTATCGGTAGAGAGTCTATTGACAAGCTCGCCTGTAGATGTCCTGTCAAAGAAACCAATCTCCTGAGCTACGACCGACTTGAAGAGCTTCTCTCTCAATTGTTTGATGATCCGCTGACCTGAAAAAAGGTCAAACGATTAAAGGTTAATGCAAAGTATTGAAAAGGCAATCTTGTGAACTACTACAGATTTGAAGAGCTTCTCTCTCAATAAGTAAAAATGGCAAAGGATAACTGTAGGCATGGTATTGAATAACCGATCTCTTGAGATACTACCAATTTGAAGAGCTTCTCTCTAAATTGTTTGATGACCTGCTGACAAGAAGGATAGAATTGAAGGGTTAAAGTATATTGTAGCTGTGTCATTAAGAATTAACTTCTTGGGCTACAATCGATTTGGAGAACTCATCCCTCAGTCATTCAATCATCTGTTGACCTGATAAAGGTCAAATAATTGAAAGTTCATCATAGATGTCTTAAAAGAAACCAATCCCCTGGGCTAAGACCAATTTAGAGACCTTCTCTCCCAAAACCATATGACGAACAATTGACCCATAATCAAGAGGTTAAAGGTCATTTTCTGATGTCTAATTGAATCAATTTCCTGGGTTAAAAACTAATCGAAGACCACTTCTCTCAATCATATGATGATTTATACTAGACGTCATGAGCAAGGTTGCCTAGATTACATGTCAACTTATAAGTTCTTACACCCAAGCAGTAAAATGATGTTTATCATCAAAGTGTTGAACATTCATCAAATAATATACTAACCTGATGTTTGCATGATATATATCCGACCAACGTTGGCAGCAGCACCGACTAAAAACACCCCTCCGAGGAAGACACACAGCCCCGTCAGACTCGACATCATATCCTCTCTACTGCCCTCTTTGTTTGACGTATTGTAGATGATGTCGATGACTTTACCAAGAGCAAAAGGTACTCCTATAGTAACAGCACTGGATATGAGAAGCAGTCCAATGGCAACTGTAATCAAGAAAACCATAAGAGAATCAACATTTATTCTGAATTCCAGGAAATACTAAATGTAAGAATGCAAAGCAATTTCATACAGTATCTACAAACTAAAATTCTTTAATGTGAGGTTTTGAATAAAAACGAAAGAGAGAATAAAAATAGGATGGGAGAAAGAAAACCCATTTTCATTGGGACTAAAAATATCTGCATTACAAGTTAGAATTGTTGGTAACCTGTTATCACTATAAAAGCTCAAACAATTATGACTCAGTAATTATCCCACTGTGATCCAAACATTATCCCATTATTCTTAGCTTTTTAGTGCTAACAGGAAACAAAACTTAATTGACAAAATTATTTTCTAGCATAGTCGTATATGTTTCTTAAAGAGTGGTAGAAAATGATACCACAGTACTACAATATACAATAGTTTATTAATTGCAATTTTTTGATCGGTTCCACCGGATATTATGTATGCAACACATTCATTGGTCCAACCATGTGGTACATACAAACACACATAGATATTTGACATTACCATGTAAAATTGAAGTGTATCGTGAAGGTGACATCACATCCAAAAATAACATGTTTAAAACAGGACCATTAAAATGCAAATGTTTTAAGTTATTATATCACCACTACCTTCAAACTGTAGTACCAGTCCCGGTGAGCTCACATACATGTATTGACAAGATCTAGTTTATCTTTATGGTAGGGTAATAATGAACTTTGTTTACTCACAATGACAAGAGTCACACACTAATGAGTCCGACTACTCTTGAACATAAAACATTTTTTACTTTTGATATGATAGCTTAAAAACCAAAATTTTCCCCTAAATGTTTAATTTAAGGAAAAGCAAACATACCCAACGTATCTTTACAAAAATTGTATTCCACCACAAAAAAAATTATACAAATTTGCAACAAAACTGAAATATCAAAGAACAACAAGCTGATGTGTACTGATTGAAGGGGACAATGCAAATTACTATTCAATAGTTTCTTCCTTCACTTAAAATCTCATTTAATCCTTCTTTTTCTATATTGAAATATGTTATCATTTACATTATTATTTGAGATCCAAAATAGATTTCTTAAAACTCAGGTGTCCTGATGACTTTCAATAGTCCACTCAGAACCTTAAGCACACATTCAATGAACAAACACTTCTTTTGTTGCTCAAGTGCAGAGTCTAATGTGCTATTTGTTCAGTTTTCAGCAAACTTGTTCAACTTATTACAAAGAGTCGTCAAATTAAAAAATTTTGAATATCATCAAACAGATATAGGCAATTCTATTGTTAAATTTTCAAGCATATATTATGCTTATACAAGCAATTGATGCCTTTTATTGATTAAATTAGTTTTGGTGTTAAAACTTTACATCTTATCTTTCAGGGAACATTACCACGGGCCAATTTTACAAATAATTTGTAAGAAATGATTATGTCCTTTACTGATCTGTTAACATTTGATTGTCAAATTAATGAATAAAGCATCAAATCAAACTAATGTATTAAAACAAATGAGGCAGGTAAAATTAGAATGCATATCAGTAATCAGAAATCTCTCCCAAAAATATGGAAATAATATCTTGGTTTTTGTAGATTTTTACCCAGAAAATTTGATCTTTCATATAAATTGTCCATCCTCTTGTCTTAAAACATACTGGTAAAAATGGTATGGAATATCTAAATCTTAACATAAGTGTGACTGTAAAAACGAACAACAAATTACCTGCTAGTCTGTTCTTCTCAGGCTCTGCAAGGGATAGTAATCTCCAGACCTCGGATGACTTTGGAGCTCTCTTAAGAGGAGCAACATCATCACCTCCCTTCTTCGATCCATTCCTCCTCACTCGCGATGTCTGAAAATGTCTTCGTGATATTCTAACAATTGCGGTAGGTCTGAATATTCCTAATATAGACAAGCTTTTATGAGGAGTCCTTTGAAAGGCTCCAAGATTTCCATAAACCCTCACAGAAGGGAAAGACAAACGTGGAGTCGATGCCGCATTTCTTGTGAATGTTCTGAATCCAGTGTGGCAACAGTCTGCTATTTGTTTGGTCCTGTTCAGACTTTTTGTGATGACACAGTTCCTATACAAAGGCATCCGTAGGATCAAGGTGGAAGTACTGATGAGATACATTATTGGGAATTGGTATCAGCTTCCTTTCTCCATGCGAATCTGAATTGAAATTAAAAGAAAATGTAGTATTACATGAGAAAATAAAAATGAGATGACGATGTCGAGCAGTGTTGAGGCTGTTTTAGACTCTTTTCATCATTATAAGAAGTACCCGGTAGACCATTACACCTAACAAACTCATGAGAACTATTTGATCATACTTTTATCATACTATTTGACAGGTAAATGAGTTAGAGTGTAAGCAAAAGATGTAAAGATACAAGTGCCCAGAATGCATACTCAGACGACACCACAATGCAGAGCATATATGATTACTATGTAACTGCTCATAGATTTGAATTTTAGATTATAGTTTCAAATCACAAAGTACAATCTAGTTACAACTGCTCATAGATTTGAATTTTAGATTGCAGATTCCAATTATTGTTCAACAAAACAAGAGATTCAATAGGGATTCAAATTATGGTACAGCAGAACAACAGATGTATGTAATTGTTATACTTTTAACCAGCCAATCTCATAGATGTCAGGAGTGTTGGTGAATACTCAATCAAATCAAAACACCATTTAATTACAATCATGGATCATCTGTAGTCAAGACAATCAAATACAGCAGAATTCAATATCTGAAACAGATTTCTACAACCAAACATCACCGAAAAACTTAATTCTCCAAATTTAATACAAGCCATCACCCGTTACACTTCTCCTGCACACTGAAACTATAGCAGCTACAGCTTTATGTGCATACTTGTATTAACAATGCAATACTGCAACATTCTTGCATCATCACAATTGATGAAGGAGTCAAATGTTGACCTGGAGCGGATATGGACATTAATATATTTTTTTTAATTTCTATAATATTCTATTACCACTACAAGCAATTCTTGTGAAAATAAAAATAAATAAAAAAGGTTACAAAATGAAAATTTTACAAAAGCAATGAGGACTGAAAAAAAACATAAATGCACTTTCCAAAAACAAAATGGCTAAATGAGTTACCTTACTGTGGTTTCTACAACATAAAATGCTTAAATACTAGATCTATACACATTTCTGCAAAATGCACCCTTTCGAGACAAGAACCCCCCCCCCC
>BQKZ01001445.1:30125-56638 GCA_036244855.1 Temnopleurus reevesii
TACTCCCATGCATGAGACTGAGTGACTAGACTTCTATTAGTAATAGAGTGAGAAACATGAGCATTATAATAATTATTGTGGGAACTCATTGAAACGCCAGAAAAGCGCGGGGGAATAGAGAGGTTATTTCACGAGATGGCTGAAACATGTTCTGTCTGAACATGAGAAAAGGGCCAGATCATGAAATAAGACACTTCTCTCATCCCTTGCACATCTTTTTTGTGAACAAGTCTGTGCAGATAAATAATGTATGAGGCAGCCGACTAAATGAACGCAAGTCTATGGAGGGGTTGAACTCTTTCACGAGAATGCCTGAAAGAGATTTAATTGTTACTTGGATGGGCTCGGATTTTAGCCTAGTTTGGGAAATTAGAAAGTTAGTTGGATGTACAGCACTTGTCGAGGTAAAATCATTTCAGCTGAATGGCTGTTAAATATGACTTCTTGCAAGTGTGCGTTTGTAGTGCAATATGAGAGAAATGTTCTGTATGTGTTTCAATAAACAAAAATTATCAACTTAAATTTAATTGAAATAATAAGTTGAAGTAGTATTGTAGACTAAAAATGCCATAGAATAGTAATGCAGATTTATGGAGGAAGATCTAATTTGTACCCAGGTAGCAAAATGTAAAAGACAAAATTCCAGATTGAAAATGTTAGTTTTTATTTATTTTTGGCTGAAAAGTAGATATCTTCGAATTTTCTAAAGTTAACTTTTAGTTTGTTTTGCTTTCCATCAAATTTTTTTATCACAGCTCGGAGGATGAACTTGATATAATCTTGCATGGAACTCCCGAACAGAAACGTCGTTTGACAAGAAGTATAAGTAGGGGTAGCCTCCAGATGTCCTCTAGTGAAGATGAGTTTGAGAAAGAGATGGAAATGGAACTTGATGCCACAATGATGAATCATGAGAAACAGTTTAGGGCTGATGGTGAGTTGGAATATAAAGTAATTAATTGTCAGGAGGGGGGGGGGGGTGTAGAGAGAATATCTTAATTTTACAACTGCTCACATCTCTTCGTTTTAGAACATTGTCAAGTAAAATTCCCAAGTCAATATGAATGCTAACTTTGATTTATAATTGATATGTCATTGATCTTTTATTGGTAGCAATGTTTCTGCAACAGCCATAGTCACCTTTATAACATAAGGCATTTCCATAAATTTTCTGACAGTTGAGAGAAAACCGACAGTTGTAGCCAGGCTACACAAAGCCAAACAAACTGGATTTCATGGCATCCATTGGTTGTATTTCATAAAGCTGTTGGTAGATGTACACATGACTCTGCACACAAGTGATGACCCTTTCACAGGTACCAGCTCAACCATAGTTATCATTGAGTACAGAAAAGGTTCAGCAGTCATGCACATAACCTTTATGAACAGCTTTATGAAGCAAGTAACTAAAGGTTTATCCCAAGAGCAATGCCATGATGAGGTCCACTTGGATTCTCATCAGGAGGAATTCATGTGTTGTGAATAATTCTTTTTTAAGTTGATAGAAAACTGACTGCTGCAGCCNATAATACAGGAAAGGGTCAATAGTTGTGCACAGAATTGTGTGTACCCATACGAACAGCTTTATGAAATAAATACCTAAAGGTTCATCCCAAGAGAAATGCTTGAATTTTGAATGAGCTTTACTTAGTTTCTAATGAGGAATTCAAGTATCTTCAATTTTTTTTCAAGTTGATAGAAACCTGATTTATAGGTGCCTGGTAACCCCCAAGTGTCCAACAGACTGGATAACATAGCATCCTGGAGGGTCATCTTGAGATTAATGCTATGAGGAGTTCTACTTGATTCTTATGTGGAGGAATTCATGTGTTTTTAATATTTTTCCTTACTGTTGAAAGAAAACTAACCACTGCAACAAGATTATCCAGTACCCAACAAACAGGATCACATGACAATGACACCCCAGGATCACATATCAGATCACTGATATGATGAGGTTTATTTCGATCTCATGAGGAAGAAATTTGTGTTTTTTTTTAATACTTCTCGTTGCTGTGGAAAGAATACTGACCACTGCGACAAGATTACCTAGTGCCTAACAGACTGGATCACATGACACCCAAGAAGGGTCAATCTGAGATCATTGCTATGATGAGGTCTACTTCGATCTGATGAGGAGGGATTATTGTGTTTTTTTAATACTTTTCCTTACAGTTGAGAGAAAAGTGACTGCTGCCCAACAGACTGGATCACACGGTACCCCAGGAGCATCATCCCAGAGGCAGTGCTATGATGAGGTCTACTTTGATTCTGATGAGGAGGATGAGAAGCAGGAGAATTCTCCTGACGGTGCGACAGCCACTGCAGGTGGTAGTGATCAAGGAAAGGAACAAGGTATGCTCTTCTATAGATTTTAAGTATGGAATGAGAGCAAATATTGTAAAATTATTAAAAAAAGTCTCTTTGTAAAAAAATGAATGGTGGACCTGGATTCATTATTGACAGGCTTTCAGGCTATCAAAAACTTATTAGGGTTAATATAATTTAATTTCAAGTGCTGTTTGATCTGAGAAAATACCTCGTTATGTCAATGTTTAAATAATTTGGCATGCAAAGAACTTAGGACCTATAAATGTTCATCAATTTTTTCAAAGTGTTTTTCTCTAGAATTCTTTTTTTTCTTGGGTAAGATTTTATAGCAGCTGTGTATATCAATGTTAGGTAAATTTCATGACACTATAATTGCCTAATGGTTGGTTGATGCATAGTTAGTTGAAAGAGGGATTTGATATTTCTGATTTATTCAGTATTAATATATTCAGGTAATATCATTTTTCTGAAGAATATTTTGAGAAGTGACTTCAATGAACACATTTACAATGTTATTTGCAAATGAAAATTTCAGAGTATTGTAATTTCTGCACATTATCATTTTTTTATGTTTTACCTCTCGTCCTTTACAGCTAAGAAGCAACACCGTATTCCAACCAATGATGATCTTCTGTATGACCCAAACATTGATGATGACAACCAAAACTGGATGAACAAACAGAGAGCTCAGTACTACCCCAAAAAGGCAACAAAAAGATCACATGACCATCAGTCATCAGAAAAACCACACCATAGTAGCTCTCCCACCCCAGCATCACAGACACCGAAAAAGGACGAGGTTGCAGGTGCTCAAGGATCTATTCCAAAGACGGATGCCATTCTGAACTGTCCTGCCTGCATGACGACACTCTGCATCGACTGTCAGAGACACGACATCTACACCAACCAGTACCGTGCTATGTTCGCCATGAACTGCTGTATCGTCCGCAACGAGCAGCTGAGGTACCCTGAATCTAAGAAAAAGAAGAAATGGAGGAAGAGGAGGAGACGTGGAGGAAGATCAGAAGGAGCGGAAGAGGATGAAGAGGAGTCAACGGGAGATGAACTGTTTCATCCTGTCAAGTGTTCAATCTGCAACACTGAAGTGGGTGTAATAGACAAGGCTGAAGTCTTTCACTTCTTCAATGTACTCTCAAGTGCTGCATGAACACTTGCAATTGGTTATGACAAACACTTCACAAACACTTCAGAAGTTCCTTTACAGATCATGACACCTGACCTCATATGGTATACTATATAAGCCCGTCAATCAATTCTACAATTCTACCCATCGCAGCAAAAAAATCGGGCCTACGTAATGGCATGCTCAGAGCCATCATATTTTTATGACTTAGGATAAAATGACAATTTATTTTGTTTTGTTTCTTTCTTTGAATGGATTCATTGTTAATAATGAGAAGAAGTAACTCACCAACACAAAAAGAAACTGAATAGGAATTGAAATTTGAAACCTATTGGCCATGTTAAATCACTATGGCCTGTATTATGTTGGCCAGGAATTTAGCATGCCAGAACAAAGTTCTGATTTTTTTACAATATAATAAATTATGTAACGACAATTGTGTATGTACAGTAGGGAGAATTTAAAAGAATTTATAACGTTTTTAAACAGATTCTCTCAAATCATTAGTCATTCAGATCATTTGTACAGTATCATAGAATGTTATTTTTTTAAAACTTTCCAATAGCACATAATTTGCAAGGATGTAGTATGGATATTTCCACTCAATTATACATTAGTCCCGTCATGTTTACTGCTTGTTTGAACCTTTTCTAACATGCAAACTTTCATTGTTTGGTGAGAGAGGAAGGTTATGTAAATCCTTGTCCCTGCACTAGAATGCAACGTTAGCAGTTCATTCAATCTTGCTTCAGTCATTTGACACATATAGTGTTACCATGAACAGTTGGCATCTTTGGAATGCATTGTATGTGCAGGTAACTCTACCTAAATCGAATATCTTGAGACCACAAAATCTATTCAACATCTGTTATATGAATGTAATTATCTTACTTGTCCTAACTCTTATGATTTTAAAGAGTAAGTTTGTTCAAACTTTAGATTTTCATATTTTATGAAATAAATTGATCAACATTATGCCATTCACAACACATTTTTACTATTTTTCTTTAAATAAATGTATTCACAAATAAGGATCATTCAAGTAACCCATCAGCTTCTTTAATACTTCCTAAGCTTGGCAAATTTTCCTCCAGAACCTTTGTCTGTCAAAGGGCGTAACTCAACTGTGAAATAAGCTGAGGTCACAAATGAGAAGTCCCTCTTGAGAGAAAAGAACTTTTTTTTTTCAGAGATGTGATATAATACGGAATTAGATATCCAGTATTTTTGTAAGCATCTGAAAAATAAAGTTTCCACATTTTTTGAGGGGTTGAAATCAACCTCTCCAAGAAAACAAAGCAACCCAAATTCTTATATGTGACTCTTAATAAAAATCGTTACTATACAGTGAAAACTTGGTATAAAGAGATCTGATATAACAAAATATCTGCTATAAAGAGGGAAAAAGATGTTGGCCCAGCTCTTTATAATTTAATGATTTTTTACTGTGCTGTTGGGGGTTGATGCTGTCGCCATAGAATAAATTGGTGCATGTTTTGTGTCAGTCCAGTTCAGAACTTCATGACCGGATATTAGTGTGTTTTTTAAATTGGTGGATGGAGTTTTGTGGATGGTAGAAAAATGAGTGCAAATCTGATGTGTCCATTGTTTAATGCGCAAAATTAAGGCACACATGAGATGCCCACTCGTCTCCTACTATCCACAAGCATCCATCCTCTAATTCTGAAAACATGCTAATATATGCCTCTGAACTAGAGAGACATAACCAGTCACCAACTTGCCACAGTGGGCTAAAGACGGATTCTGTGAGGTTTAACTCTATTGGACAATGTCAACCTCTGTGTTCAGGGGCAGATATCTCATCACACAGTTCTAAACCGGACCACAGCACAATGAAAAAGAGATGCGAAAAATTAATACATGAAAAACTGAGAGATGACACAAATCAAGTCCATACAGCAGTATATGTGATATACATAATATTTTCATATCTTTTATTTACGTAATGTTGATTTAGTAGTGACATTTCACTGACATTGCTGAATATACAACAGGGACGCACATTGAACCACCAAAATAATCCTGACCACGATGTGCAGAGTTTCACAGAGAAGCACAGTATTTCACAATATCAATTTGGAAGTCTTCAAGAAAGAAAGCATTGCTGCAAGTCATAACGATCTCGATGTATTAAAGATTCAAACTATTTTGCGATCAGGAATTCAATGTAAGATTTCCTCCATTCGCCTCAAGAACATGCAGGCATTGTTCACAGCTAAATTTTTGGAAACCAGTTGATATATGTTATTAATGTCTTTATTATATTACTACATAAAGAAAATCACATTCTACAGGTTCAGTAACGGAATGAAGATTTATAAAAACATTGATGTGAGAGTTATCAATATAAGTTTATTCCCCTGTTTATTTCTATCTAACTTCTAACTTCCAATCCCATCTGTAGTAGTGAACGCCATGAACTCATAGATACAGTGTACAGACAACCTAATTGAAATGCACACATATGTGGTTAAAAACCTTTGGAGTAAAACCTCATTGAGTTCCAGTACTAATCTGTTCTCATCATTCCGATGAAGGCATACATCTGAGGGTTGGCAGCATGCAGTATCTTCTTATTCCTGAAAGGGTGTTTTGTCTTGTAGGGATGTTATTCCCACCATTTCATAAGCCTATTAATACTTCTGCAAAAATACAAGCATTGTCATGCTTAAGAAGACATCTTTACTCACATACAGCTGTATATACTTGGCCTTTTTAGCTCATGAGCAAACTTTAATAAAAATGGATCTTAACTTGACACCAAATCGTTTGCAAGGTACATTTCCTGTAACAAAAAATGATCATTTAAGCATTTCTGAGGCACAAGCAGCAATGATACCAACCAAACAAATCTGGCACATTGTGCTGAAAGGCAAACATCCAAACTGAATTTTTTAATGAAAACTATGAAATAAAAAATTCCAGGATATTCTTTATGCTTACACATAGTACAAGGAAGATTTAATTTGTACATCTCGGAAATCCTTTTTGGGTCCACTCGCTGGAAACTTAATTGATCAAATATATTTATATATCTAACATCCTAATTCATTATATTTCTATCTACTACATCTATGGAATGTAATTACAGGACAAAAGTTGAAGAAAAAATATAAGCAAGATCATGGTAAAATAATCAATACAGCATCAATAGAACCAGAAACACATTACAATAATGAAATCATATTACAATGTTTAAAAAAATTATACGACTGTGCGTGCTCAAACACAACCTGAACACAGCAAACAAGAAGTTGGTATACTTCTAATTAATCCAAATTGATTGTTACATTGTCGGATATCAAAAATATCAAAATAGACATTCAAGCAGAAAACATGCTGCACAACAGGAAGAAATACCTGATGAAAAAAAGAGTTGATGTGAAGCAACTCAAACAAATGTAAGAGATCAATCAAAACTGTTTCAAATTTCATGTACATTGTATTATAAATACAGCTTTAAAATATTCAAATATAAATTGTAACATAAGATTTCTAAACCATTTTCCCTTTTAAGGATTTGTAAATGGCATCCTTTGTAAAAAGTACTTCGAAGGGCAGATATGAAAAGATAGTAAAGTCATACAAAAATAATAGATGAATAATATCAAATTCTAACAAGTAAATAGCAAGGTACTTTGTTTGTCATGCATACTGCATTAACTAATATCTAGTTCCTTATAGGACATCTGTTATAAATAATGAATTTTATTCTACTTTCTTAGAAAATCATACTGACAAAAAAAATTGATTAGATCACAAATCATTTTAAACTAGTATCTATTATTCGTTGCGGTTGCCATGTTTTTTTTTACTTAGTATTTGATAACATTTGAAAAGGGAATACTTGAACAAGAAGTAATACGATAATGACAGGAGTACATGAAAGCATGGCATAACATTCGCTGCGTCTCTTGTACAAGACAGCGATATTAGTTTGAAAGAATCAAGTCTTTATATTATGCAGGTATTATATGCGGATTTACTTTAGTAATCAAGTTAAAGTGAAAATTCCTTATGGGTTTTCATTAATTTATGGAAATGTTATTTATAATCTGCCAGATATATTGAGAAAGTCGTTTTAGAATTTAATTTTTCGAATATTTCATAGGTACCTGAAAGTGGGGTTGGACATATGGACTTGTCTTGCCCATATCTTGTACCCTAAATACACCATCAAGAAGTTGCTGGTCATCTGATTACTAAAGCTTTATATTTGGTGTCCATTTTTTATGGCAATCAACAACATTCATCTACAACTCTATTTCATCATTCACCGATTCATGAAGAACTACCAACAAACAAGGACATAATTTTCTGTGACTATCCAAAACTATATTCTTTGAATCAGATGGCAAATGCATTTCAGATTTTGAAAAAGGAATCTTTACTGCAACTCAAAATAGCTCCTTTCAAATTTGTATCCTCTTTAATAAATTCATTCTCATTCTATTTACAGATAACGCTCACAAGCTAAAAGGCATTTCGAGGTGTTCTTAATCTTACCAAAATGGTACTTGCACATCGATACGCCAGTAGTGGACGATTAGTATCGTAAAATAATATATGTTGAAAGAATAGAGAGTATATAGGGCAGATCTGAATGTAGTTTAAGCTGAAAAGCCTCAGGACATGTCTTCTTTCAATGACGCTAGGGAGTTCCGCAGGAGCTGCACTTGTGCCTGGATCAGAGAGAAAAACAAAAACAAAATACTTTGTGGATTTTAAGCTATGTTAAACAAATGAAAGGGGAGTGGGAATAAGATAGACCAATGTCCTAAAGGAAATATAACCCCCTCAAAAAATAAAAAAATTACATTAAAACTATGGTTCTCTAAGACTAGTAAAAATAGCATTGAAAACCATTATTATGGTTTCATTTTCACTAGTTTCGTAATAATCATCTGGCCTCACATCATTTCCAGTGTGTAAGATGCACATTTATATGTATAAAACCACTATCACAAGCATGAAAATAACAATGTGCTAAAATGCCAGAGGGCAATTCCATAAATTATGTACATCAAAACCGCTACATAGAGACTTTTGTGAAAATGACTCATACTTTTATTTGTTAAGTAGGTGTACTGCCTATAATGACTCAAGTAGATCATGAATTGAAGTTGAATGGGAGAAAATTTAGGTCAGATGTAAACTAGATGAATCCTCGACCGCACACGGTCAAAATTTATGCCTCCACCATCACGCAATCAGAAAGATATGTACGGCTTGTTTGTTCCATGCCATCAGAAATCAAAAACATTTTACAAATTTTTGGCACTGCGACCATTGACCTTCTGAACCCAAAATTTCATGAGTTCTTCCTCACATCATAATTGAGCTACACACTGTAAGTTTGAAAGAAATTGGTTCAATTTTTCTGTTGTAATTACAACAATAATGAGCTTTATCGGGTTTTCTGCCTGGTGACCTTTGACCTTTGACCCACTGAACCCAAATCTAATAAGTTCATCCTCCCATGCTTATACATACTTGAGACAAGTTTGGTCAAAATCTGTACAGCAGTTCTGAACTTATTGCAGTAACAAGCTATTTTGGGTGATTTTTACAAGTTTTTTGCCCTGTGACCTTTGACCTTTGACCCATTGAACCCAAAATCTAATCAGTTCATCCTCACATGCTTATACATACTTGAGCCAAGTTTGGTCAAAATTCGTCAAGCGGTTCTGAACTTATCGCGGTAACAAAGTTCGGACGGACGGACGGAGGGATGCACGCACGCATGCACGCACGCACGGACAACCCGAAAACATAATGCCCATGGCACCACCTTACGGTGGCGGAGGCATAAAAAAGATTTACTTAAACTTAATTTCAACATGAATATGAAATCTATTTGTTAAGTTATCATCAACTAAATCATAGATAAAACCCATATTAATAAACATCTCGTACCTTTGCATGCTTGAGTTGAAGTTCAGCCATTTCCGTGAGGTTCTTCCGGTAGGCTACCACCCTCCTAGCTTTGAAATCGGTCAGTTCTACTTTAGCAATCTCTGACATCTTCTCAAAATTCTCACAAGCTTCAGTCTGGTTCCTCTCAGCTGCGTGGACATCTTTGTTCTTCATACGTGCCTTCTCAAGCGCCTTGTTAGCGTTCTGGTAGTTGACTAGCGCCCTCATGCGCCTGTACAGGAGGTCCTGGAGAGAGATGAGTGAAAATGTTTCGTTATGGTCATTCATTATACACTATTGAGATTCCATAAATCTTAATGACTGAACGCAGAAAGAATTGCTGAAGCAATATGCACATATCATTAATAGGCTAGAAATATACCACAGAGTAAATTAGTTCTATTTGGGACTTGTCGAAAAATTACCATTCATTTTTAATGTCTTGGCTTAGAAATGACCAAAACTGATACAGATTTATATTTATGCACAGTTGCCATTTAACAAAATTTAACACAAATTTTTGATGGCCCTCTATATTCGTCAGAATAAACTGTAAAAAGCAGTGTCAAATCAATAACTATTCTGTGATGCATCTCATTTTCTTTAAGTGAGTAAAGGTAATTGATCATCAGAGAAAATCATTTAGGTAGTAACAATTCTAAAAACGGCTGCATCGTATGTTTTGCTGCAACGCAATTCTTCTGTATGGAAGTTTCAACATACCTTAGCTGCAGATGAATCTCTCATGTAATAGCGCAGGAGATCAGACTGCTTCAGATCCTCATCTGATGCAACACGAGCTTCAAGTTTCTGAAACAAGATGAGGGGAAAATGCATCCTCAGAAACGTATGTACAAAAGACATGAAGGCTAAAATTACCAACAGGATCAAAGCTACTTCTCTATTTTGGAGTAAACTTTCCTTTCTAGAGGATATTATCAAGATTGAGATTAATATAAAATTTGCACCTTACAATGTTTTGTTATTGAATATTATAATTATGTTGTATTGTAAAGTATATTACAGCAATGTATATCGTTGTATATACCTGCCATGAGACAGGAAAGGGGCCATGGGCCTGGTAACTGGCACTTGTTTGTAATAAATGCTTGATGAAATTATCATAAAGATATACATATACCAGTACAAATATGGTGGATGTGTGTCCTCTTACATACAAAAGTGGTCTTGGTCTGAAATGCTGGCACAATGACAGTAAAATTTGAGGGTTTTAAAAGAAATATTAAAAAAGTAAACTTTGAACAGATTCAACCTCAATATTTTTATATTGTCCAATCCTTTCACACAAACTACACGCTTACAGTTCAAATTTAATTCAAGAAAGGTTTATTCTACAATCTATCAAAGTCATTGATGAGCTTTGTTGACTGAATTTCTCAATAAACAATAAATACTTAGAGACAGAAAAATATACAATAATAAAACATTAATATGAGACATTGCAAAGCAGAATTATGAATTCTCAATACATTGCACTTACCCTCAATTTTTCAAAAGTCTCTGCAATTTTGATGAAGAATCTGTAGAGATAACCCCAGAAAAAATGTAAGATATGAAATCATATACGTAATGCCATTATGTAATAATGGCATCTATTTAGGGTGAAAAGTATGCCACATAAGATCCATGTATTATTACATTGTTACCATCATCATATAATACATATTTTTCCACATCTTTTTAAATTTTCTCTAAATTATCAATACATCACTAGAATATAAACTTTCATAAGCATGAAAATAAAATGTAAATAAATTCATACCAGCTTATTTGTCATCAACAACCCCAACTGTGAATTCATTTTGTGAATGTTCATTTACCTCTATATTTCAAATAAAATGTCTCAAAATTTAAAGGCACATTACTGTTAAATAGAACACAAATACATTGATACTCACTTGTCTAAATCTGTCTTATCTACTGTCCCAAGGCCTAGTAATCCACCTGATATCTTGATGTACGTATCTGCTACATCTGAAAAAGAACGACAGCCAAAATCATAATTAGTTAATTGTCTATATCATCATATACACTTTTCTCAAAGGCAAAAAAAAATCCTTAGTCCCATGCTATTGGTGGGGTTAAATTGCAGTTTACCCCCACCTATAGTCACTGAGAAATGCCTGTATTCAGTGTAATGAAGCCTTGTATTTTCTGATAATTTGAATGTAGCAAAACATTACAATTGTTAAATTAGTAATGCACTGATAATCAGGCAATCTCTGATTTAATATTCAAATTGACAGTATTCATAAACAAATAAGTTTGATCTTTGAATGCTGTAAAAGCCAATATCTTAGCGTACATACATTTTAGCGAATTCACCGAATTTCAGACCTTTTCACACATTGGCAAGTTGTTGTTTACATGATTTGAAAGATTATTGTTCACAAGTCTACAGGAATTCCAATGAGTGCAAATTTTTAGCGAACTCATGGTCGTAAATTCTCGAAAATATAACCCAAGTAAAAATGTCAGCTTATACAGTAGATTTCACTTGATAATATTTTTTTAACGAGTAGCTTTAGACAGATGTTGCCACAGGAACGCAACATTAGAACATGAAAATTATAGCATTGACACAATCCTACGACAGATTGTAGATTTTACCTTTGTGTGATCTTGTCATCCTGTCTGATTTCGTTGTCGCATCTTTGACTTTGTTGTGGTATTCAACCAAGAAGTTCTTCTCATGTTCAAAGAATGAATCAACATCCTACAAAAAGAGACAGAAACAGAAATGATTAGATTTGTACATTACAGTATTTGCTTAGAGTATATATCAAGGAAGTTTTACATACTGGAATGACTACTCAAAATGATAAGCTAAGCCAGTATAGACTGATCAACAAATCAGAAATTTGAATGAAAAAAAATGTCAACATTTTGAAAAGCAAAACAGTCTGTCACAATCAGGAGCAAAAGAAGTCTAATTATTTAAATCATTTCCTTAAAAACATGACATATTGAAATGTCCTTGCGATGAGGCAAATACTGATTGGGTTATTTAAATCACAAATCTTTGCATGCATTGCCGCTACTGTTTATTTCTTACCTTTTGACCTGAGACTAAGACTTCATCCACCGATTTAGTGACGAACTTCATAAGACCGCTTAGCCTCTCCTTCTTGTTCTTCCCACGTACATTCAACTGCACAGAAACATAGATATAATTATATATTAAATAAAATAGATAAATAACATATCAGATAAAATTACAACCTCTCTGGAGTGAAAATGTACAACTTCACAACAATACATGTAACAAGTTTCAATATAACATTTGATCTTTTGCACATCCCCTAAAAAATGCTGATTTGGAATTCGGTCTATTAGATTTATAAAAGGTCACCAAAACAACATCAAAGACTTTTAACACAATCTCTTGACAATCATATCGGTGGCCACAACTGATGGTCCGTCCCCCACCCCCTTTTGAGGAATCATCAATTTTACATTTCCTGGGACTATACTCACTAACACCATCCCTGCTCCATAGGTGCTACCTCTAGCTAGACCCCTGTTGTTGTTTTTTAGTTCTTAGTCTTTAGTGAATAACTAATATCCTGCTGTTGAAAAAAGGCAGGAACCTGGCAAACTATCACTTATGTAATATTCATCAGGATTGAAACAAATAACCTCTCATGAGGGAAATCATGATAAATATATTTCAATGAATCTTTCATTTGGGAGGTAAATTCACATAATACTATATGCTATCAGCATTCTAATAGGTTGGCAGCATGAGCTTACTGCCACTTTATAAGAGCAGTGTTTCACCAAATTAGTCTTGAAGTTAAGAACAAGTTAACAAAAATTGGAGTTCACTATTGAGTGTTATAATATTTCTTATATTCTCAATCATTCAGCACAAGAACTGATATCAATGGTTATAAAAGTCGCTCTTAAAATCATTCCTAACTTGGTGAAACATCGTCCTAACATGTTACATCCCAACACATCTAGACATTGGTGTAGTGGCCTGAATGACTTGCAACGATTAAAATACTTACATCTTGCTTGTATTCCAGGAATACTCTGAAGTTATGATCGTTTCTCAAGGTAGCATGGGCAGCTAGACGCTGTAGAAATACCTCATGCATGGCAACTGTATTCTTGAAGGTTGCAAGGTATTCTCTGTGAAAAAGACAACAATTAACACAAATTAATATAGGTCATAAAGCCTTGACCATAAATGATTATTAAATATTCCTTTCCTATTTCATTCTATTCACAAAATCATATTCACTCAAATGACATACATGATGATCATGATGGCCTCTTGTAAAGTGCCAGTATTCGTCTCAGCTGGGCATTCATGGCGCTCAATTACTCAAAATAATGTCTCACAAATTTCAATGTTCTACATACAGGACACACATAAAGTATGTACATCTAAAAAAAGATGAGCAACAAGTCATACAATTGAACAAACTATTTCAGAATTTGAGTGATGAATGTATTCTACATATAAAGCAGGATAAACCTTCCAATACTAACATTTCAAATAAACTATGTAATAACATCTGATGAATAGTAAGTACCATTGTTAATTTTAGAGCAACAAATGAAACATGAAAGTAGGTCAAATTCTTTCTATCCAACTGAGGGTATTAGATCAGAACGATACAATTATTTAGCCAAAGAAAGTAAGGCCTTCTTTTGATAAGAGACAAATAAATATACATAACTCGTCAGTGAAGGTTCGGTACTCCACCTTACAAACACCTCTACCAATGTTGAATCATTAACTAGTATAGAAATATACAATGGCTCTCGAGGTTCTGGTTAAAACTATTTGCATGAATGAACATCGGATAGTAACATACTCCCGAGGGCCAACGGCCCAAGGGAGGATGATACTATCTGATGCTCATGAGTGCGAATAGTTTTAGCCAGTACCGAGAATCAAGTCATTGTATATTACTTTTATATCCCTTCTTACAACAACAACATCAACAATAAAGTAGTCTATTGCAGCAGATTAGATAAACTTACCTTGTCTTAATGATAATTTGATAATCTGATAAATTGTTTTTCTGGTCTCTGGCTCGTCTTCTCGTTGAGCACATCATGCAAACGAAGCCCGCCAGAAGTTCCCTATGCCGTGTAGGTAGAAAGCACTGTCTCTCTCGCGCGCGGGCGGGTCTCTGAGTGCAGGTAGTGCGAATAGTTTGAGCCAACAGTACCTAGAATCAAGTCATCTTATATTACTTTTCTATCCCTTCTTAAAACAAAAACAATAAAGTAGTCTATAACAGCAGATTAAATAATCTAACCTTGTCTTAATGATAATTTGATAATCTGATGAATTGTTTTTCTAGTCTCTGGCTCGTCTTCTCGTTGAGCACATCATGCGAACGAAGCTTCCCGTGCCGTGTAGCTGGGAAGCAGTGTTTCTCTCTCGCGCGGGCAGATCTCTTTTAGCCGACTGTGACGCATGCGCACGAGAAAAGTACTATTTCATGGTACTATTCCATGGTACTATTCAATGGCAAACGACTTTCTTAGCAAATCTATTCATTTTTCTCGCATGTACACTGTCAATGCAACGATCTTAGTGTAAGGGATATCATATAGAATATTCCACCAACAAGAACTATTCAATATTGATGACACTTACGCTTCCAATTCTTGTTTCATCTTGTTGAATTCTTCTTTGGTCATAGTACCTTCCCCTTCGCCAAGCTTCTGAAGTTTCTCTCTTGAGGCATCAAAGTCTGGTCGAGGAGGAGCTGGTGGAATCTANTGGCCCTCGGGAGGATGGTACTATCCGGATGCTCATTCGTGCGAATAGTTTTAACCAGAACCTCGAGAGTCATTGTATATTTCTATACTATAAAAAAATCATTTTGACTCAAAATGACATACATGATCATGATGGCCTCTTGCATAGCGCCAGTATTTGCTTCTTCTGGGCGCTTATGGCGCTCAATTACTAACAATAATGTCTCACAAATTTCAATGTTCTACATACAGGACATACATATAGTATGTACATCTTAAAAAACATGAGCAACAAGCCATACATTTGAATGAACTATTTCAAAATTTTAGTGATGAATGTATTTCATACAAAGCAGGATCAACCTTCCAAAGCTAACATTCCAAATAAACTATGTAATAATATCTTACGGATAGTAAGTAACATTGTTAATTTCAGATGGTAAAATGAAATAAGAAACTAAGTCAAATAATATTTACCTAACTTAGGGTATTAGATCAGAAGAATTCATTTCCTCAGCCTTAGGAAGTAAGGCCTTTTTATTTGATGATAGGCAGAGAAAAACACCTAGCTCATCAGTGAAGGTTCAGTGCTCCACATTACAAACACTTCTACCAGTGTTGAATTACTAACTAATATAAAAACATTAAACCAACAAAAACTAGTCAATATTGATGGCACTTACGCTTCCAGTTCTTGCTTCATCTTGTTGAATTCTTCTTTGGTCATAGTACCTTCCCCTTCGCCAAGCTTCTGAAGCTTCTCTCTTGAGGCGTCAAAGTCTGGTCGAGGAGGAGCTGGTGGAATCTAAAATAAGCAAAATAAATTGATATAAATCATATAAATCCTCATCTAAAATCTTTCTTTTGATGAGTCAGGGGAAGAAAGTTTGAGGCTAGGCTGAAAGAGGATGTTCCAAACTGTGCAAGGTTTGGGTACGAGAAGGAGGGGGAGGGCTAGAAGGAGGCAAAGAGGAAGGGGGAGTGAATCCAGTCACTCTTATCCAAAGTTGAAGTTCAGTTCTCCCTTGAGGCATCAAAATCCAGTCGAGGAGGAGCTGATCAATTCTAAAACATGCAAAAATAAATCATTATAAAGGATAAAAAATCTCCATTTTGAATCTTTCTTCTGATGAGCCAGAGGAGAGGAGAGTAGGAAGCTAGGCTGAAAGAGGATATTCAAAACTGCATGGTTTGCAGGAGAGGGAGGGGAGGAAAGAGGGAGGAGAGGGGAGGGGGAGTGGAGGAGGGGGGATAAAGGTGCATAAATGTGTAATGAATCCAGCCACTCTTATCCAAAGTAGAAGTTGAGTTTCTACCAGTGTCAAAGTCAAGTCTAGGAGGAGCTGGTGGAATCTAAAACAAGCAAAAATAAATCAATATTAATCATACAAATCCTCATCTGGAATCTTTCTTTCGATGAGCCAGAGGAGACGGTTTGGAAGCTAGGCTGAAAGGATATGTTCAAAACTCTGCAAGGTTCAGGGGAGAGGGAGGGGAGGAGGTAGGGGATAAAGGTGCTTGCAACAAATGTGTAATAAATCCTGCGACTCTCATCCACAATGGAATTTTAGTTCCAAAATTTGACTTTCTTTCTTTCCTTCACTTAGCTTAGAAAATTCACTTCCTAAATGCACATCATAAGTCACAAAACATGCATCAATGATTACCTCTTTCTGAAAGGCTTTGATTTATCGAAGGGTGCAAATCAATAACTGGACGGTTATTAACTTACAAACAATTTTAACTACACCTTCAGAGCTCCTTCATACCTGTTCACAAATTCTGATGGTCCCTTTTACACTCTTATTGATTGAAAATTTAAACAATATTAAATTTCTAGAGGTACAGAATTCATAGACTTACGATGATTCCTCCATAATCTTCATTTTCTTCATACATAGTATGGAGCCAGATGAATTCTTCATGTTCCCTCTGCACTGAGAACTCACTCTCACTGAACTCAGGCAAGGTAGTCTGTATGGAGGGGGAGAAAGAAAAAAAGGGAAAAGAAAGTTAATATCATTTCCAAACTAAAACATAAGTGTTCATCAAATTTGATATTTTTTCTCACATATGTAGCGCTAACGACATGTTGAATTATAAAATATAGATGATATTGCCCAATGGGTGGAANCAATGGGTGGAAGAGGGGGGGGGGGGGGCAAAACCTCATTTGGAATTATGAGACATGGTAAAGTTTATTTAGTGTGATTGACAATCATATTCTTCCGTCCAAATTCATAATAGCTGGAAGATCTGTATACAATGTACTGTGACACTTTCTAAGAAGTAAATCAAAATATGAAAATTCAAAACAAAACTATTTATGATCAATGGATTTACATACAGTTTATGATTTGAGGAAGAGAAGCATGCCAACTTGAGTTCCTGCAAGGATATGCCTTTCTGTGACTCACAACTACATTTTTAAATATATGTAGATTCTATTAAATATAAAAATGATGCATCAAGAATAGTTGCAAGAAAATATTAAGGAGGTGTTGAGAAAAAAATTTGCGATCAACTGCAAGCAGTGAATTCACCACTCGTGTTCCCTCCACTTAAGGTTCTTCTATCACTCGTAATATCATCACCTGAGGACGAATTAGTTACAATCTATTTGGAATGTTGAGTTCTTTCTAATCTTTTTTTAAGCTTTTGCTCTGTCCTCTCCAGGACTATTTCTTGAAAGATAACACCACACAGTGCAACTACAAATTTATTCTACTGCTAAGTTTTAATGATTTTGACAAACTTTCAATTCTATAGCTTCAGCCGAAAGAGTAGATCATTCCCTATCTGAAATTTAAAAATAAGTTTTTAATAGGAATTAACACTTTAACACCTGCATGATAACTGAAAAAAGTAAAACATTTGATCTTAAGTAACTTATCTCAAGACCAAGAGACAGATTTTAAAAGCAATAATAAACTTATTTTATTATCATACACACTGGAGGAAATAAATCTCTAACTTTTGACAGCGAAAGTTAAATTTATCACTATTCTATGGAAAGGAAAGAGGGTAATTTCCTTCTTCAATGATAACACGACTATGAAAGCGATATTAACATCCTTTATAACGAATATGTTTCAGAAAGGAAATGCCTATTACTTGAAAATTGCCAATGTAGGATAATTGGTTAGCATTAGACCACCTGTGACGCTTTCTATCACACATGCTGCCTGCTCATACAGTATGACTCACATCATGTTTACCCAGCCCATATTTTAATGCACCCATTTACTGTGGCTCCAAAGCCGAAACAAAGGTTTGGGATTCACTAATTTGAAAGAGCAATCGTGATTGGATGCTGATCACTCTATTGAACAAAATGCACATGCAAAGAATTTCTTGATTGGCCATTTTCATTGGTGATTAATCGAGAAAAAAAAAGGTTTATGTGACCCAGATGCTGCATACTAAAATCATTCATATTTGGCATTCTCACTTTGCATAACTGTTTTAATTGATTTCACTTTCATAAGTCACATGATAGTTTAAGGCACTCAATCAGTGAATTACTTGAGTATGTAAGGCTGGTTTAAACTGGAAACACATCATGACAACCACCAAGAAGAATTACTTATTGTTCTCACTTATCCTACATTTCAAACTAGAAAAAACAGACACCAACATATAGTAATTATTTAGACAGTCAGGCACTCCAACTGATATTTCTTGGAAATGAAAAGGTCAAAAGTGACAAGTAAGACGATTACCTTTAAATTTGCTCTCAGAAATAGGAAAGGGGTGGTTTTGTGGTTTGCACGAACATACAGGAGAATGGCAGCAGTCTTTGCTACACATACACATGTACATATTATTTGAAACTAGTGTCGTATTATACATAAAAAAAAGCAGCAGGTTGGACATTATATTCCACATATAGGTTCCCAAATGTTTCTTTCATTTGTAAACCAAATGCACTATATATTCAACATCTGTTTCAAACCAGTTAGATCTCTTCGAGGAAAGAAAATGTTTTCTTTTCCACTTGGATAGGGTGTGAATTGGAATCTAAAAAAGTTGCTATGTTGTAGTTTTGAATTTGCAAAATTGCCCCTTTACTATTTCATATATCTCCTTACTAATGTGTACCACTCTACATTAATCAGGATGTTTTGCATGAATGAAGTAACAATATACATTGTATTTCAAATGAATCAACATAATTACATACCTCTAAAATGTTTGATTAAACTGATGGATATACCGTTTATGGAAATGTGTCACAACAAATATATGTTGCACAAATGCTAGTACACCTGACTACATAATTATCACATAAACTTCCATGGGATCATTACCCAAGCATCACCATGTAATATTGCTGTACAATATTGTAGATCATTTAGGAGGAAATCAAAAGTGAAACTCTACTTTACAATGGACAAACTTTGTTATAAATCAATACTTTCTTTGATGGCCAGATATACTACATAATGAGATTACATCTCTGCTAAAAAAAAATTAAAAAGAGGAAAAAATATCAACTGATACACTGGGCGTTTGGGAGTGTTATCAGGCAAAGGTAAATAAGTAAAGAAATCTGATTTGATATAAACATTTGAACACACTTCTTAAACTATATGTTTTTTTCATATCAATGACTTGAAAATTATTGTATTTCATAGGAAAAGCTTTTTAGGTTGGGTGAAGATTTGATCAACAATGCTTTATCAGGCCAGTTTACTAATAGATGCAAATTTTATGCATACATCGAACTCTAACTCTAACTCTAACTCTTACCCTAAATCTTGCCCCGAGGCTTGCCCGACATAGTTACAAATAAATATGCAATTGGATTCCACGTATTGTAGTCTTATTGTTACTACCCGATTTAAGGAATACTACGGAACTACGTTAATAAACGCACGTAAATTTGAATATCTGTACATTAGAAAACCCACCTATTACATGTAGTTCATGAAGAACACTAATTGAATTTATACCTATTGAAGATACTTTTAAGATTTGTGTGACTCACAATTTAAATTACCTGTACTTGCAATACAATTTTATTCCTAAAATAAACAAATTATACAGGTCAATAATAAAGTAAAAGATAATACTATACACCTTTAGACAATAATATTGGAAGGATTCATGGCATCTCCATTTATTTTGATACGTGCCTTCACGCTTGTCAATATCCAATAGGAACATCCGGGTAAAAAGCTAGTACAGAAGTGATCTCTCACAGTGTAAGCATTGCATGCGTACTAACTTTGCGCCCTGATTTGAACAACCGTAAAGGCATGTATTATTATTAATATCTGCCTGTCATTTAAGGCAATTGTTTGTACAGTGATTCTATTCGAAAGTTCTACATGCAAAGTTACCTCCAGTTGGATTGGATTAATACACTGAGACTCCATTCATAATTTTCATAATTTCCATGCCTCTATCACAATTCATGGTTTGTTATCCTCTTTGTTTCTGTGGGTTTTTTTTTTTTTTAGAATTTCAAATGTTACAGATAAAAAGACAAAGCTGAGCTTTGCATACAGAGACCTGCAAAGTAGAGATTCTACTATTGGGGATCCTATAGAAAGGTCTGGTTGAAAGTACTCATGGCGCTACAAACCCACTTGTCCGCATGCCTGGGGCAACAAAATGAAGCTGTCAGGCAAGTAAATAAAATTGTCACTTGCCCAAAAGGGCAAGTAGCAGCTTTTTCTAGTTTTCATTTACATGTACAAATTTGCATAGGCCATCAATTTGGGACAAAAGGAAATTTTGTTCGGGCAAGTGATTTGAAAACTTCGCTGCCCGACTGGGCAACTGGTGACAACAATTCTTGTAGCACCCTACTCCTCTAGCTAATCTCTAAGTTTTATTTCATTGTTATTGAACCTATAAAAAGAAGATCATGGCCATATAAACACACAAAAAAGTTTTTCTCCAACTCCAATAATTGAAAGAAGCATAACTTTTTGACAGGGGTTGCCCGTTACAAAATTTACAGGTAATGTTGATCGACTTTCTGGTTAGCTTCTGGATACAAATCAGCCTAATCCATGTGTGAGTGAACACACACCAGGGCCCCGTAACATAAAGTTTTGCGAATAATCACTAATTTCATTTTGCAATCAATTGCAAACTTTAATACATGATTTGCCATAGGATTGCGATTGATATAAATCGCTATCAAATTAGTGATTAATCGCAAACCTTTATGGTATGGGGCCGAGATGAAAAATGTTATCTTTCAAAAGTCACTTGTAGAGTCAATTTGTGAGCACTAGGTTCGTACCATGCATTATGTGAATGTGAATGATGGTTCTCACATAAATATAAATTTAGAATTTTNGTTATCCTCTGCGTTTCTGTGGGTTCTTTTTTAGAATTTCAAATGTTACAGATAAAAAGACAAAGCTGAGCTTTGCATACAGAGACCTGCAAAGTAGAGATTGTACTATTGGGGATTCTATAGAAAGGTCTGGTTGAAAGTACTCATGGCGCTACAAACCCACTTGTCCGAATGCCTGGGGCAACAAAATGAAGCTGTCGGGCAAGTAAATAAAATTGTCACTTGCCCAAAAGGGCAAGTAGCAGCTTTTTCTAGTTTTCATCTACATGTACAAATTGGCATAGGCCTCAATTTGGGGCAAAGGAAATTTTGTTCGGGCAAGTGATTTGAAAACTTGGTTGCCCTGGTGAAAACAATTCTTATAGCACCCTACTCCTTTAGCCAATCTCTAAATTTTATTTCATTTTTATTGAACCTCTAAAGAGAAGATCATGGCCATATATACACACCAAAAAAAAAAGTTTTTCTCCAACCCCAATAATTGAAAGAAGCATACCTTTTTGAAAGGGGTTGCCCGTTACGAAATTTAAAGGTAATGTTGATCGACTTTCTGGTTAGCTTCTGGATACAAATCAGCCTAATCCATGTGTGAGTGAACACACACCATGGCCCTGTAACATAAAGCTTTGCAAATAATCACTAATTTGATTTTGCAATCGATTGCAAACTTTAATACATGATTTGCTATAGGATTGCGATTGATATAAATCGCTATCAAATTAGTGATTAATTGCAAACCTTTATGTTACGGGGCCCAGATGAAAAATGTTATCTTTCAAAAGTCACTTGTAGGGTCACTTGTAGGGTCAATTTGTGAGCACTGGGTTTGTACCATGCATTATGTGAATGTGAATGATGGTTCTCACATAAATAGAAATTTAGAATTTTGCTTTAATGCTAATGTTCAGACTCCTACTCAAAGAGCCATGACAGTTTTTGTGCATGGATGGGTATAGTAAAGTAAAGCTCCTCACATTAACCGCAAATTTGGTTGCTGGACACTCCCCCGTTAATGTATTTCCATTACTTTCAATTAGGCTGGAATTTTTTTTTATTGTGCTTAAAATATGCACTCCACGTAATTCTCTGAAAAAATATATCTATTGAAAATGCAAGACAATACCGGCAGAACAGCAGATAGGAACGTGTTACCAAACATATAAAGGCACAGATAACAATGATTTTGGTCCTACTTTTCTCCAAATGCTAAACAATTGTACAAAACCAAAATTTCTGTAAATGAATAGAATTTGAACTTTCAACAAACATAAATCAAAAGAACTTTAAAATTTTTGCATAAGGACCAGAAAAACTAATTTTTATGAAAAAAAAAATGTAATGCCAAGAAAAAATGTATCTTCTTTGATTTGATGCAACAAAATCGAGAAAATCAAAAAATTGAGAACATAAGAAACAAACAAGCAAACAAAAGCCAAAATAAAAATCTGACTTACTAAGGACAAGGAATCAAGCAAATTTGGCCTTGTGGGACGCTACAAAAAAGGAAACACACAGATATATGCTTGGACAATAAAGATATCTTGCAAACACAAGCTTAGAAACATTTTTATATCCTACAATTTATGCTTTAAATATTTTCCATGCTTGTCAAAATATCAAGCAATAAAACAGAAAAGCACAATATTTGTTGTATCATACCTCTTTTGCCCAAAATATTGCAAGGGAAATTAAGTTGGAAATATTGACAGCCCTGGTGTAAAAATAATCATCTGCCATCAGACATTACAGTGCAAAACTACATTGTAGGTCAATTAAAACGGAATTAAAAAAAAAAGAATTTGGTTTGGTTTGTGAGTTTACAGGTTATAGTACTAGTTACAAATAACAAGGATGCTTATCATTATATAATCTGCAATTTGGGCTTCTAAACATACATGTATTTACAGCATTTTGAATACAAACATAAACACAAATACAAATGAATAACAAGCAATGTTTTAACCAACTTCACAAGAACTGCTTAAAGGAGGAGACGGAGGGAGAAGCAGTTACATCTATAAAATTAATTGACATCAAATAAATCATCATGAAATAAATTGCAAATTCAAAAATCATGACAACAATAATTTGGAGCAAACAGTCAATATAATATACTGATGATATAAAAATAAAACTAATCTTCATTTGCAACAAACACATCGATTATAAGGCTAAATAAATAAAATTAAAAAAAAAAGAATTATGCACTTCTTGAACTGCAGTGTACATGGCATGGCAACATTAGAACAGCTTCTGATACCAGTCAATAAACCATTATTGTATTAAAAACTATTCATTTTTGTGCCACGCGAATCATGCGTTCAGCTGTGAAAAATAAAAGTCAGAATGCTACTCAATTACAATAACGTTGTGTAGTTGGACAAACATTGTAGCCTGACCTGGCAACAACCACTGCATACTATCCACATTTTCTCTATTGAAAGATGATTATTTTATATCAGGTGAACAAATACGCTGTCATTGTGCGGAAGAGTGCATAAAATTTGCATACATTATAAAAGTGGTCTAGAATCACACATTGCCTGTTCAAGGGTGACAGATTACCACAAGTCCCATTGACTTGTACACAAATTGTCTGCATGCCCACAGCAATATGAAAGAACATTAACAACGGAAAGCACGATTTGGCACACAGTGTTTATACTCACTTTAGTATGGACGGTGAATTTAACTTTATCTCTCTCGCTAAGGGCATCTGAGATGTCAACAAGCAACGAAGTGTCTGTGTTCAAGTCAACATTGGACTCCGTCCTGGCCTGAAAAATATAAGGACATAATTTTGAAATAAGAAAATTTATCAACTAATGTCTCTCTGGTATCTCTTTAAACTAATTTTACAGAGAATAATTGAATAATTTTACTTTTTATATTTGAGTAGCAGTTTTGGGGAATCATTTTCAAAAATTAAATTAAATCTAATAGTCATTAATTAAAGATGCTCACAAATCAACTGCAAATCAGTTGCAAACTGTAACACGCATTTCAATTGTACCAGTACACACTTTTAACAAGATGCACATAAAAGAATGGTTTTGATTGGCGCATACTATATGGTCCGCTCATATACAGGCCCGTGTGATAAAAAGGCACACATCCAGCATGCACATTGTGTTTATGGCCAAATATGCGCTAGTCAAACTCTGTGACTTATCTATGCATGGGACGAAGAAAGTTTTGGTGACGAAAATTCCTTGCTCATGTATCTAAGAATCGGGCAAAAATCGTGAGCTTTTACAAATCCTAATGATTTTATGCTTTTTCATATTAAAGCAGAACTTCACCCAGACATTGATGCACTCTTAGTGGATTAGGAAAAATACAATGATCAAACTGTGAAAATTTGAGCAAAATCCAACAATCCATTCAAAAGTTATGAATTTTCAAAGTTTTCATTTAAACCCCTCATGGGCTCCTTAAATTGGCAATGTACAGGCACAAAATAGCTGCCAACATGGAGAACTCTCAATTCACTTTGTACACAGAATTTCACATTTTCTACTTTTTCTAGAAAAGTAGGCAATACATCAACAAAATTCATTCCAAAATGCATGCAGAATCACAATCACCATATCATACTCAAAGAGAAAAGTTCCATTTTGTCTACTTTTCTAGAAAAAGAAGAAAATGTGAAATTCTGTGTACAAAGTGAATGGAGAGTTCTCCATGTTTCAGCCATATTATACATTGCCAATTTGAGGAGCCCATGAGGGATGTAAATCAAAACTTTGAAAAATTCATAACTTTTGAATGGATTGTCCAATTTAGCTAAAATTTTCACAAATTGACCATTGTACTTTTCTTCATCCACCGAGCACACATCAATGTCTGGGTGAAGTTCCCCTTTAATCTATAGAATTTATGTGACATTAGTGAGTAAAAAAAATTACAGGAATAAAAATTGATAATTGTCCTTTATTTGTTCCGAAAAGAGCAGTGCGTGCCTTTAAATGTGTTCAATAAACTACGGCAGGTTGCAAGACATTGTCGGAAACTGTTCCTCGTAGATATTTGTGGTGCTTTTTTTCTGCTCAATTTTTGTATCCCAACAATCTTCAGAAAATTCTCCTTTGTGTGATACCAGATTTTGTGATTAAATGATGATTTTTATGGTTTTATATTAGCTTAAAAATAAGGTGCGGGCCTTTATTATAGACCTCCATCATACTTATAGTGCAACTTTCAAACGACACCCCCTGTCCTGGCCCAGCCTCGCCTCAGACTCAGTCATACTTCAGTCTAACCTTGTCTGCCCCTTGTCCTATTTATTATTGGCCTTCTCGTAAGTAGGACAGAAGTAAGGGCAAAATGTTTTTATATTTGTGCAAATATGCTTAAACTAAACTAAAGTTAGACAATAGCCGGCTCTAGTTTAGATACACGACACTGTCACTGACACATTCTAGAAATGTATAAAACCATATGAAAAGATAAGAGTCGGATGACAGATAGATCTGGAAACTAAACTGCAGATCCATGCATTTTTCCAGTACATCCGGTAACAAAGTAATAAAGGTAATAATCATCTATGCACTGACTCTAGTCTTAGTTTCATATCCATGATATCCAGCCTGCACTACCGGCGGTGTACACACAAACTGACGAAGGGAATACTCATTACTACATGTATGGTCCGCTCATATAAAGGCACGCGTAATAAAGGCACGCGTAATAAAGGCACGCATTCAAAATGCGCGTTTTATCTATGGCAAATACGCGCTAAAAAAACTCTGTGGCTTCAATATGCATGGGACTAAGGAAGCCTTTGCGAACATAATTTTTTGGTAATGCAGTCAAGAATTGGGCACAAAATCGCAACTTATCTTTAATACCAATGAATTTGTACTATTTCATATTAATCTTTAGAATTTATATGACATTAGGAAGTAAAAAATATAGCAATAAAAGTTGATAATTATTGTTTATTTGACCGGCAAAGAGCAGTGCGTGCCTTTAAATGTGTTCCAAAAACTACTACAGTTTGAAAGACGTTGTCGGAAACTGTTCCTCGTAGACGAT
>BQKZ01001445.1:65294-75380 GCA_036244855.1 Temnopleurus reevesii
ATTTAAACACGCCATCTCTCTAGTCACCTATTCAGAGGCGCGAGACAAATTATCTAATATTATTACCCGGCCATAGCATAGCTGCCAAGTAGGCCCTTCTGCATTTAGAAGAATAAATTTCTGCCGGTACCCATTCACCTCACCTGGGTTGAGTGCAGCACACTATGGGTAAATTTCTTGCTGAAGGAAATTAACGCCCTGGGAGTAGTGTATGCAAACTGAATACCAAGTATTGTAATTCAATTGATATGAAGCGGTCAAAGGCATACCATGTAACTACAGTTAGTAAACTAGCATACTGAGTTGACAATCCTGACAACTAAAAAATCATTTGGTAATATGCATATACATGTACATAATTAACGATTGATGCTGGTTTGAAAGTGTACTTTTGCTTGAAAAACATGTTAAGTCATGTGTGTTTCCTCTTAATTTGGATTAACGAAATGTGTTACAGAAATCCAAGTAAAGTTTAAGGAGTTCATAAAGTACTGTGAGTTCTAAGTTATTAACATTCTCTAGTCTCAAATAATTGTACTGGCATACTTTTCAAACTTACTTTCTTGGTGAACATTTCAATTTTCATACTGAACAATATAATCAATAAGTTATGATGGCAAGCATTTAGCAACAAAAGTACTAAAATCACAAGGAAGACGTAAAGTGAAGCGTCATTATAACAGCATGATTCATGTGAGGTGTTTCACCAAGACATGAACGCCTTTTAAGAACTGGTAAAAATCATTGCGGTGAATGAATGAAAATGAGTATAATAATTAATGGAGTACTGAAATCTTTCTTGAAGTCAATCTTAACTTAAAGAGGAACTAACCTCTGGTATTGTCATGTTCTCATTGAATGAACAAAAATCTGAAGAACAAACTGAAAATTTGAGCAAAATCTGACAATCCGACGATCACTACCGCTCATGGGGATCCATGTGCTAGGCAACATCGACGGAATCTGTGATGTCATATCGGACAACTCCTCATTCACTTTGTACATAGAATGTTTAAGAATGGATTAATGTAAAATTGAGAGTAAGGTTGCAACATAATTCTTCTCAAAATACATGCAAATTTGATTTAAAAAATGCTATATCCCAACCGAAAATTAGAATTTTGATGACTTTTCTGAAAAAAAGAAGAAAATTTTACATTTTGTTTACAGATTGAATGAGGAGTTGTCCGACATGACGTCACAGATTCCGTCGGATCCCCCATTAATGGTAGGGATCTTCATATCTCTGTCATTTTTAAAATTAATAACTTTTGAACGCATTATGCGATTTTGCTCAAATTTTCAGTTTGTTCATCTGATTTTTCTTCATTCAATGAGAGCATGATAATTCCAGAGGTTGGTTTCCCTTTAATATTTTGGTAAAACATCACCCTGGGCTGTGCTTAATAAAGCTGTCCATAGAGATAACCATGAATCTACACACAACTGATGAATATATCTCTTCAACTCAGGGATATACAAATTCATTCAGTGCAGAGAAGGTTTACCAGTTGAGTCGCACATAGCTCTCCTACGAGCTTAATGAAACACAACCCAGGGCGATGTTTCACCAAGGTACAAAAGACTTTAAGAACGACTTTACACATGACTGGTATCAGTTCTTGCGCTGAATGATCGAAAATCTTACACATACTTGTTAACGTAGTCCAGTCTTTCTTAAAGCGAATATCGAGTACTTGCAAAGAACTTCAATTTGGAAAAATGAATGATTAAAATAATCTTATGTTACAAACAAAGCACAACGTGANTCCAGTAGTCCTGTGCCTGAGGGCCAGTTCTTGAAATCACTATGATTATGGACTGAGAAACACAAGAGCAAGTACATCATAAGATTTAAATATTATATTCCAGAGTGTCTATCAAAACATTTGAATCAATTTGTATTGAATACAAAACCAAACAAAAATTAGAATATTCCAAAAATATTACAATTTATAATATATCTTATTTGCAATATAAAATCAGTCAATATTTCTGCATCAATTTCTTCCTGAGGAAATTTCTATAATTTCTAGTTAGGAAGGCATTTATTTTCAACAGCTGTCACATTGTAAATGATAACACTAGCATATTTCCTCCAAATCATAAGATTTTGGAAGGAGTTAATCATTTTTGATTATCTTTCTACATTATTTTTTTTCCAGTTTACCAGTACTTCATTATTTTTCTTTTAATGTCGCTTCACCTTCGTCTAGAAATCCCCCTGCTTCCCTCTTCCTTGTAAATATGTTAACTAATCGTGAATGGCTATGAGGAAGGCACCATTAAATTTGATTTGAACTGAAAAAGAATAATAATAATCCCTTGGATAATTTCCCCACATGATACCTTCCAATAGTTTTACCTATTTCATATCATTCGAAAAGGAAAGAAATTAACTCCGTGCTGGTGGACAGGTTTACTAATAGATGAAAATTTCGTAAACAAAGGTTGTTCTTCAGGACCCGAAAGCTTGCCCAAAGCTTGCACGACATATCAACAAGTAATAATAATAATAATATATAGTATTTAAACACGCCATCTCTCTAGTCACCTATTCAGAGGCGCGAGACAAATTATCTAATATTATTACCCGGCCATAGCATAGCTGCCAAGTAGGCCCTTCTGCATTTAGAAGAATAAATTTCTGCCGGTACCCATTCACCTCACCTGGGTTGAGTGCAGCACACTATGGGTAAATTTCTTGCTGAAGGAAATTAACGCCCTGGGAGTAGTGTATGCAAACTGAATACCAAGTATTGTAATTCAATTGATATGAAGCGGTCAAAGGCATACCATGTAACTACAGTTAGTAAACTAGCATACTGAGTTGACAATCCTGACAACTAAAAAATCATTTGGTAATATGCATATACATGTACATAATTAACGATTGATGCTGGTTTGAAAGTGTACTTTTGCTTGAAAAACATGTTAAGTCATGTGTGTTTCCTCTTAATTTGGATTAACGAAATGTGTTACAGAAATCCAAGTAAAGTTTAAGGAGTTCATAAAGTACTGTGAGTTCTAAGTTATTAACATTCTCTAGTCTCAAATAATTGTACTGGCATACTTTTCAAACTTACTTTCTTGGTGAACATTTCAATTTTCATACTGAACAATATAATCAATAAGTTATGATGGCAAGCATTTAGCAACAAAAGTACTGACATCACAAGGAATACATTAAGTGAAGCGTCATTATAACAACATGATTTATGGGAACGCCTTTTAAGAACTGGTAAAATTCATTGCGGTGAATGAATGAGAATCTTATGAGTATTACGATTAATGGAGTCATAAAGTCTTTCTTGAAGTAAAAAAAGAATGATTTTGGTGAAACATCACCCTGGGCTGTGTTTAATAAAGCTGTTCAATGAGATTATCATGACTCTACACACAACTGATGACTATTTCTCTCCAACTCAGGGATATACAAATTATCATTCAGTGCAGAAAAGGTTTACCAGTTGAGTCGCACATAGCTCTCCGAAGAGCTTAATGAAACACAACCCAGGGCAATGTTTCACCAAGTTACAAAAGACTTTAAGAATGACTTTACACATGACTGGTATCAGTTCTTGCTCTGAATGATCAAGAATCTTACGCATATTATACTTGTTAACGTAGTCCAGTCTTTCTTAAAGTTGTGTGTAACTTTAAGAAAGATTTGGTGAAACACTGCACAGGTATACATCCAACAACGTTAGGTTTAGTGTCCATAGGACATTGTTATGATAATGCTTCCCGGTATATATTTACTTATTTTTGTCACCGATACCTAAGGCTTAAGAAGTTATATTGCCACTTGACATGCATTCATCATCATTTTTCAACAATATTCTTAACCATCCAGTCTATCCGTTGAGCAGGTTTGGCAGAAGATAATGCCACTGGAGGTGGTGGGGGAGGGGGAGGGGGAGCAACACCAGGGAGGGGTGCAGAATCATACCCCTCCTTTTTCACTTCAGGTTTGTCAAATGAATCCCCACTGCAGTCACTATTGTTGATATTACTATTGCATTTGTTCTTTGGTGTTGAGTTGGTGATGCTGGCTGGACCAGTGGTAGGCTCACTTGATTGGCAATATGCAGCTGGGCTTGGGTCCTTCAGAGGTAGAGGTGTGTTGGTCTCTACTGAGCAGTCACATGTCTCCAGCATCTAGAAGGAAAATTTCAAAGATAGAGAGTGTGTATCACTCATTAGTTTATGTTCATCTATATTTATATGAGGAATTTGTAATTACAGTCAAACCTGTCTTAGTGATCTTCTGTCTATAATGACCACCTGTCTACTGTGAACACCTAAATTAATTCCCTCCAGATAATTTGTGCTATATAACCTGTTTATATAGGTGACATGTCTATGGTGGCTACTGTAGACAGGTTTGACTGTAATTTAGAAATAAAAAGAAGATTTTTGTGATCCTCAGAGATTTTACTGAGAAAAGGTCTCCTGTATTTTGCATAGAATGTATACATACCTCTTACTGTTTCATGTAGCATATTCTTCAGAAGAGTTTTATCCTCCCCTTCCCTGACACCCTCCTGCACTATCCTACCAAACAAACTGGTATATTCCTTCTAAATTTACACTTTCAAGAAAAATTAAACCTAGACATCAGTATACAGGGGAAACTCAGTATAACAAGGTGCTTGGGACCATAAAAAATACATTGTTATAGCAGTAATCTCTTTATAGCAGAGTTGAAAAACAATAAGTTATTAAGAGCTGGGACCAGATTATTAACCTCTTTATATCAGATATTTTGTTATATCAAATCTCTTTATACCGAGTTTCCACTGTATCTCCTTCTTAGCATTAAGGAGATAGCTTAGACAGTTTAAAGGGGAACCAGCCTTTGGAATTATCGTGCTCTCATTGACTGAAGAAAAATCAGATGAACAAACTGTGAAAATTTGAGCAAAATCGGACAACCCGTTCAAAAGTTATGAATTTTCAAAGTCACTGAGATATGACGATCCCTATCACTGATGGGGATCCGTGCGATCGGCAAATTCGATGGAATCTGTGACGTCATGTCGGACAACTTCTCATTCACTTTGTACATATAATTTTTAAAAATGGATTAATGTAAAATTTAGAGTAAGGTTGCAACATCATTCTTCTCAAAATACATGCAGATTTAATACACAAATGCTATACCCCAATCGAAAATTGGCATTTTGTTGACTTTTACTAAAAAAAAAAGAGAAAATGTAAAAAATTTGTATACAGAGTGAATGAGGAGTTGTCCGACATGACGTCACAGATTCCGTCGAATTTGCCGATCGCACGGATCCCCATAAGCTGTAGGGATCGTCATATCTCTGTGACTTTGAAAAGTCATAACTTTTGAGCGGATTGTCCGATTTTGCTCAAAATTTCACAGTTTGTTCATCTGATTTTTCTTCATTCAATGAGACCACGATAATCCCAGGGGTTGGTTTCCCTTTAATACAACTGATCCCATCACTATGAAATCCTAAAAAAATGGACAAAATAAACCTCCCACTTCCCAAGCCTTAACCGATGATGGCTCTTTCTCCCCGAAAAAAAATTCCTTCCCAGTTATTCTGCAAAGACATGTAGAACAGATATAACAAACATTTTGCTGAATGACACAATAGCTCCTTTCATGAGCCTGCTAGAGTCATTAAAGGGGAACTACACTCAGACATTAATTTGCTATCATTAAATGAAGAAAAATCAGATGAATAAACTGTGAAAATTTGAGCAAAATCGGATAATCCATTCAAAAGTTATGAATTTTCAAAGTTTTGATTTACACCCCTCATGGGCTCTTTAAATTGGCAAACGTACAGGTACAAAATGGCTACCAACATGGAGAACTCTCAATTCACTTTGTACACAAAATTTCACATTTTCCTCTTTTTTCAGAAAAGTTGACAAAATTTTGCTTTTTCGGTTAAGTATATTATAGCCATATCAATTCTGCAAGCATTCCAGAAAGAACTGTGTTGATTCCTCATTTGAAATAATGATATTGATCCTTTTTCAATAGATTTATATACAAAGTGAATGAGGAGTTCTCCATGTATGACATCACAGATTATGTGAATTGGCTATATGTTGCCAATTCAAGGATGCCCAGCACAGGTGGAAATGATAACTTTGAAAATTCATAACTTTTGAACGGAAAATCAGATTTTGCTCAAATTTTCACAGGTTGTTCATATGATTTTTCTTCATTTACTGACCGTACATTATTGTCTGGGTGTAATTCCCCTTTAAGAAACTTGAATGGGCAGTTGCTTACTTTGTCCAGGATCTTTGTCATTTATATCATAGTGCATACTTACCATGGCACCGAGTGTGTTCACAGACTGGCAGAAAGAGTAACCTAGATGCTGGTAGAAACCTTGTTTATCCTTGGTGCAAAGATACATCCTGTGGAACCCAGCTCTAGCAGAATGGTCCTCAGCCATCTCCATCACACGTCGGCCCAAACCTTGTCCTCTACGCTTCTTGTCAACAACAACTGTATGAAAGATGGATCAATGTCAGTAAAGCGAATGATAGAAATAACACAAAAATCTGAACATAAGCAATGAATGAGATTTATGTTTATCCAGTTTATCCAGTTTATCTCCCAGTTTTCTGTTGGTTTTCTGTACCCCCTAGTCTTTATCTATTTATCTAACTCTCCTGTTTTCTTTCTATATTTTCTCATCTCTTTTCTTGCATGTGTCACCTATGTTTACCTATAGTTTTCTACTTGGCTTTCTCGCCTTCCCTTCACCCCTCCCAATTTTTACACAGCTCTTATCCCTGGGCTTCTATGTGACTGAGCCTTAATGCTGTCTGAATCTTGATGCCTAACTGAATGTTGACAGCCGAGTCATACTAATCGACCACTTATCTTACCCGATTCAACAAGAACACTTTTGGCATCGCTGAGAACCTTGGCCAGCCTGCAGTATCCCACAACAGTACTCTCATCCTCCACTAGGACTAATGAATATGGCAATGATGAACATGACTTAGTAACAGAGTGTAACCTGGAACAAAATACAATAATTTAGAGGATTTTACAGTTGAAAATAAAGCAAAGTGAGAGCAAAATATTGTAACATACAACACTAGAAATGTGCACCAGGTATGGGTGTTGCTAGAAAATTATAATTAATTGAAAATCATCTGGAAATTGGTTACTGATTGAATCACACATTTTCATTCATGCATGACAATGACGCACCCAGGATTTTGATACTCAGGGAGCTGAGCAAAAATTTAAAATTAAAGTTAAATGCACGCATAAATAAGCGCACGTACGCTTCAACACAATCCCTATGGCAGCTCAAATCACCCGCTCCATGTCACTATAGTGATTGCCGATTGCTGCACGAATATACGGGCGCTATTCATCAAGTTATGCACATCAATTAAAAGTCCAGAATTTCGGCTAAATTATAATAACCTGAAAATAAAGTTGAAATGTTGGATTTTGTGGCTTGTGGAAGAGCAAAACTGCTTAAGGGGCCGGACACTGGTTCTTATACGGTATCTAGCAATTAATGCTCACTGCTCATTTCCAGCTTGATTCGGCAATACCATGAAATAGGCAATCACTTTCATCCTTTGCACATTTTCTTTTTGTTTCCAAAGTCTATGGAGGTGAATGAGGTCCCCAGCCACAAGCTTAATGCTAGCTATCATATCCAGGGATAGGCCTACATGTTGCCAGAGGAATAATGAATTATGGCTGAAATAGCTGGATAGAATTTAGAACTACCTGGCCGCTGACTAAATGAACGAAAGTCTTTGCAGGGGTGGGCTATTTCACGAGAATTAAACCTTGATTCTTCAGTTTCTGCTCATCCCTCTCACTCCTCACAGATTTTTGTTTCAGACTCTCATTCAGTTAAAAAATGGTTAAGCAACTTGAACTTTATAGCCTTAGCCTTAAAACACTCGCCTAGCAATTGTTACAATGTCATGAATGTTACTGTGTTCTGTTAGTGTTAGCTTCAATTAACACACATCTCACTCTCAGACTCAACTCATTCAACATTTATTTTCAGCCTGTTTTTTTTCACTAAATTCCCGATTCTACCATTATAGATTACCTTGCACCTTTGCTCCTAGGCCATTCGTCATTCAAAAGTTCTACACAATCATCAATTAGGTGTGTATTTTCGTGCAGAGCTAGTATTGACAGCATCTTCTCAATCACTCTGAGTCTGACCCTGTTTAATGTTCTCCTCTCATTAATAACAGATACCATAGCGTAATATTTCCGGCGTATCCAAGATGATCGCTCGTCCTCAGTATTCTGAATGGGACCGTTGCGCACTATTTTATGCCGTTAAAATATGCGCTACAAGTATCTAACCCAAGTTTGACCCCGCCCACTCGATGCATGACCGAGCAGCAGTGCTGAAGCTGTTTTGCAAAGAGATCCTGCCCCGAACCGCTGGCGTGGGTTTACTTTCAAGTCCTGTTGGCGAGCGTGTTGTGCATGACCTTCGTTTTTTTCTGTACAGGAATCCAGTCCCCTCTTGAAAATCCAAAAATGGACCCGTCAAAGAATTGTGATGAGGATACAGCGAAGGAAGAACTTCCCGAAAAATTATCTGCCAAATACAGAGGGTAAGTTAGTAAGAAATTAGCTTAATCACAAGAGGAAATCTAGATATTTGTCAATTAATGAAAAAATCGAACCTGCACGATGGCAGGGCACTGCCACTGCACTGCACAGTGCATCCAGATTGGCAAATATGGGATTTAATTGATAACTTAGGAGAAATTAACCTCTATGGGTGGTTGGCCGAGGGCTCAATTTGAAAATGGTGCCTCGTACCTACACATTTTTTGTAGAGTACTTCGGGGCGAAAAAGTCTTCAATCAAGATCAAGGTGTAGACAGTTCAACTAAATTTGTATTTTTTTTTATTATTGTTCCTGTAGGGTTGGAATATAAATGAAACTGAGGTATGAAATTAGCATATAAATCTCTGAAATAAACCCCAAGACCCCCAGGATTTTCCTAATTTTTCATCACAACCTAGTGGCATTCTTGAGGGCTAAAGTTGAACTCGGGTAGAACACAAGAACTCGAAGATGAACTAAACTCGATAAAGACCAGTACTGCTCTGATATTATTCTGTGCAAGCAAGATGGCTGATTCTTTGTCCAGGCTATCCTTACATTATCCTTACATGTCCAGGGGGGGTATTCTGAAATCGTTCTTATCTTTCTTCCTAACTTTCTTCTTATCTTTGCGAGTTAGGAACGCACTAAAATCTTTCCTAAGACGTATTCTGAAAATCTTCTTTTAACGCGATCTTTTCTCTTGTAGGACCGCCTTCTTCTTATCTTCTATCACGCCCATTTTGGTCCCTTGACCGATCATTTAAACAGTTACTTATACAATGTATATGGAAATCAACCAATAACAATGCTTCTAACATCAAAGCCAAGCAGCCATTCCATGTAACTAGGCACCAGGAGCTGAAAATTTTAGGTTCAACCAATTAAAAAAAATTGTCATGTTTGGCAAGGTATATGTCCAAAAGGTGTAAATCTGATTTTTCACCACCCTACACCTTCCAACAATCGAGGTACACCTCCCAGAACAGAGATCTAATTTGCTACTAGAATTATGTCTTTTTGTATTTAAAGCAGCTAGTTCTACTATCTGTGGATACATCATTTTTTGTATTAAGTCTTATTTTACATCCATTTTACCATATCAGGTTAGTTTTTACATTTTTGACAATATTTTAGATTGAAAACACCCTCAAAATCTGTCACGCGAGTCACAAAAACAAGCCCATATGTTAGATTGCTTGAAAACTAGTAGATTGTATGAATTGTTGTGGTTTACTCATGAGGAGTTTAGGGTCCTCAGTCATACCAGCAAGGAGATTTCCATGTATGAACCCCTTCATTGTAAAAAACACCAGAACAATAATGTCACGCGTCTGTAAAGTCTGTAAAAATAAAGAGAATAAATGAGATTTTTAACAAAAGAAAGAACTTTGCCTTTTAAATTATTCATGTAAAATGTTTTAATTATTACATTGATGGTAAATATTATGTCAGTTGCTTAATAAAGAGAAAC